>BHDV01065433.1:0-102607 GCA_005406045.1 Adoxophyes honmai
TAAATATAATTTACAGGACAACAGTTTAGGTCGTCTACAGTATTTTTCTGATCCATTTACAAATTAAAGTCAGTATCATTGATAGAACATTATTTACAGTCGTGGATCTGGGTCGCCGGTTGTTTGTAAATTTATTACAATCAGCTGGAGATATTTTGGGACAGGTCATAAAACCGAACGACATTGAACTAGTTATGAATGAATTAGAACCCACCCACATTTCCTTGGCATGGGAGTACATTTATTATTGTTGATTACATAAGGCTAGTTAATACATTTATCATAATTGTGCCGCCAACACATTCCTAAACATTCCTCTTTGTTTTCTTCCGAAAATAAATGAAAAGTTGGCATCCAGAAGCGGATCTCCTTACACACATTTGAGTCAGTGTCTTTTTTGAATGAGTATACTTACTTTACTTACATATACAATTATCACAAAACACAAACACACAAAGCTTTGGAAAAGCTTTAGAAACTGGTAGCTTGTTTTACGAAGCAAGGCAATGACGAAAATAAAACGAACATGGAGCGACAAATCAAACCAGCTGCTCCATTTTTTAAATCCTCAAGTCGTTAACTATAAATTTCCCTTGCACTACACCGTAATCTACATTTTCTACGGAACTTGCCACATATACTCACAATATATTAAGGGCCTGTATATGTGTTAGTTTGGATGGTAACCATACTTTAACCATTTTAATCTGTCGTCTACGTAGATGCATAAAATATTTATGAGAAGCAAACAGACACGGATGGTATCTTGATATTATGCACGCAAAATAGCGTGCGGCTCTCACTTGCTAATATGATTGACGTATTAATTGCGGACAGTTTTTTCTTTCATGTGAATGAATGATTCTGGTAGCTGATTATAGGCTTACGAATATATTAATATAAGTCCGCGAAGAAATGTGCGAAATAGAAGTACCTAAATGTGTTAACTAGATTCATCATAACATAAGCCCTGTTTCTACGATTTTTGACTCGTAATTTTAAGCGGAATGTCTATAATAATACTTACACGTGGTGAGGTATTTTGGCGGCTAAACCGAAGTCGGCTACGACTGCGGTGTATTCTCCGTCGCCGGTTTTTTTGACTAACACATTCTGTAACAGATTCCAAAGGTTTTCCTTATTATTTGCAAATAAAGGAGAATAAACTGGCATTCTATCTGTTTAATTGAAAGACTGTTAAGCAGATTGTACAAAATCTGAATGATGTTCTTTTACATAATATAATAATTATCTAATGCCTGTCTGTGTCTCTAAGTTGTTTAAATGATAACAATGACGTCTGATTATCGGTTTTGTACTTTTGGAACATAGAAATATGATGTTTGTCTTAATAATTTTAAAGTAAAAGACGCTCTTTTATTGTCTCTACATTAAGACTGTACATATTTTTTTGTACTTTGTCTCTATCGATTTTTTTTTCGTTGACTGTCACAGTCAATAGCCGTATGGCTACGATTACTGTACTATTTAAAATCGACTTTAAACTTCGCTGAAATTCAGGCACGCATTTAACAGCAGCGCAGCACAGTAAAATACAGTAATAAGAAAACAAGGAAATTACTCGTTTTAGGATGTGCATTGAATCACGTGACATGCGGAGGATGAATTTGTTGAGACGGAACACTAACCTTAGTAGTAAGATCTCTGTGGAACACCCCAAGCGAGTGCAGGTACTTGAGGCCTTCAGCCATGTCCGCAGCCAGCGAGATGCGCACAGCTTGGGACAGCGGCTCGGGGGGAATGCCCAGGATGACTTGCTCCAAGGAACCACCTTCCATGTACTCCGTTAACGCGTGGAGTTGGCCTTCGTGCACGCAAACGCCCATGAACCTGGAAGAACGGTGGAGAACACTCTTGTAGATATCAGGAATGTCACTGGCCGTTGGGGCATGAATCATTCGGTTGAAAGGGACGTACGACGCACTTATGCGGCAGGAAGCTCTGTATACGACGTCCTGCTTTCATGTTTTATAGTCTCGCGGGTAGGAAGATGTTGATACAAGTAAATCTAGTAACAGATTATTGCATCATGTTGAGTCTTAGGGTTGGGTTCCAATTTGGAATTGATGCGGTTGTATTTGAATTGAGATTGCTCGTGGTCAGAAACAATAATACACAAAACGTATATCTACAGCATGCTATCCATAAAAGTTTTTTTTATTAAACTTAGAATTTTCACTTAGTGAAGCCGAATACCAAGGCAATATAATGTTATCGGTATTTCTTGCGCAAAAATGTTTTTATACCACATTGATGGCATATCATTGCGTTTTTGTTTATCAGAAATCTAAGCGCAATAGCCTATTCATAGGAGAAAGCAAAATAAATCATCGCGATTGAATAGAACATAAGCAAATAATGAAAACGATAGAAAAAAATGATTTCTCCTTTGGTACGCTGTCAATTTATCAATTCCCATAGTGAGAACAGAATTTATGACTGTATTGTTTGACAGATAAGCATAATAAGACGCTCATTGCGTCTCTTAGAGGGGCCCCTCATGAAATGTGTGGTGTTCACTTTAATTTAATTTTACAAACACTAATGTTGCGTCAAAATCTTGGAAGGAGTCAACGAACTTGTGAACCTGTTACAAAGACGTAACCTTCACTAATGATTTGAATATTTACAATAAATTTACTTGACAATATACCAAGTAACGGGAGTGTATTATTGATTTATTTTTTAATATTTTTCATTTCAAATATCTAGATCTAGAGGTTTAGATAAAAGAGTACAGCATAATAGAGTCAAATGTTTTGCAAAACAAATATGACGTTGTCGAAATATCAGTCCAGTTGTCAGTTATCATTATCAATAGTAGAGTGCCCGGCGGTTAATGTGCCAAGATTTTTGTAAGTAGTTGGATTTTATGTAGCACTTAAAATATTGCCAAGTTAGATTTCGAGGACTGTATAACACACCTACAGCCGAGATGAAAGTAAACTTATATGTTCCGTTCGTCATTTGCTATGCAAGCGACATCATTGCTTTTTCTAAGAAATCGACATTATCATTATAATTTTAATGATACGTACATAAATATTGTTAACGTCCGAATAGATACTTAAATACAACAATTCCCAATAGCGACGTACTGCAAGCAATTTTAAAAGATACCTAGACGACGTCATAACTCTTAGCGATGCTCACACAATGGGCCAGCGCGGCGGGCTATTGCGTTCCGAGACGATTTAGATTTTATTACAGCACATACGATACCAACATGGTCAATGGACGCACCACAGTGCCTATTTTATAATAAATACCATCAGGGAAAGTAAGCTAGAGTGAGAGTTGCGATTGCAATTTTCTGATGTGTACAAGGCCTTTGTGTGTCATATATTAAGCAGAATCCATGTTATAAAGCTTTTATTGAAAGTAACCATAAACTCCAATAGGTACACCATGTAAAAATGTGCGATGGCTAAGTGTGTGAATGAGCCAAAGAGCGAAAACGAGGTAACAATTTACGTGGATAAAATACAACAAGTTGAAGAAAAAATAGTGCAGTCTGTTACTATTAGTACCTACAGTATGAAAAAAAAATTTTTTAAACTAAAATAAATTAATACTGAAAATTTTAAGCCTGGGTAGGCAAGCATTGTTTGTGCTCTATTATCAAGTCTATTATAATTTTCTCCTAAGTTAGGTACCATACACCACAGTATTGGATTTGCTTTTATTACGAAAACTGAACACTGACAAAATGTCCGAACCGTGACCATAGGTCTGAGCATGGATTTTATTGTCCGCATTGACATCAAGGCTTGGCTGAGGCCCTGACCTTACGAACTGATGTTGTTATTGTAAATTTTAACGTGCCCTTGTCAACTTCAGGCCGTCTTTTATAGTAACGATTTAACAACGCGAAGCGTGAGCAAAATTACTTCTTCAGTAGAATGAAAGGAAAATAAGTTAAGTCAACCGAAACCACAAAAATAACTTCTGTGGAAGCTATTGACAGTATGAGGCCGTGCCGTGTCGCATCGTGTTAATTAACGTTCATTCTGAATCAGAGTAATTGAAACTCGCAATAAAGTCAATAAACGGTTAGTGTGCAAAACTTTTCCGCTCCGACACCTGGATCGATTAAAATGCTAATCGGATCCCGATTTCAATATCGATGGAGTCTCGTTAGGTTTCAGCTCGGCAAAATTTACTAAACCGTTTATCGGATCTTCGGTAAATTGGATACTGGCAGGATTAAGTTTCGTAGAGTTTCTTGCCTAGTTTTTCGGCGACGGCGGAGCAGTTTCCAATCAGTCTTAAAAAAACTGTCGAATGTGAGATTCCCGTACTGAAGGTTCAATACCGGATTACCTAAGGTATTTCCATGGCTTGTTGTTTAAAATTACGTCATTCTAATCTAAATCAAAGGAAAGTATTTTGTGTGTCAATAGTTTTTGATTTACTCAGGGGTGAGAGAAAGACGGACATATGTATGAATGTTCTTTTTTTCCTTTAACTCACAAAACCTATCGGAGCATTTATTGTCACACCACCAGTCACATTAATCCATTCAGCGTTGCCAAACGAACGAGCAACAAAACAGTTCTTATGAAGTGTTTATCTGGGTGTCAGCATGCTCACGCGAGGATGTCAAGGCCCGCCACGGAATGATCAGCGTTGCAATCGATGCAAATTGCCAATTAATAACTTAGCATGCACGCAAATAAGCTAAGTAACGCTTCTAAGGCGATGACATCAATCTGATGGGACAAGACGTTTGGACTGAGGCTTCGCTTTGTATACTATGCCTATCAAGTAAATTCAATAGAACATGAGACTCATTCAATCAGATTGTTGTCATCTTATGGTTGCATCTACAAGTATTGTTCCTAAGTGACAAGCGAATCAACAGAAGATGACACGCACTAACGTCGTGAAAGTGGAAATCCTTCCTAGGAAGTTACGCGAAACAGTTATGGTGCAGAGGTTAACGGTCGCTTCAAATCTACTTATGCAATAAGAAGGCTGGCATCGGACGGATTTATGGGCAATACCGCCATGCATCAGCCGTCGACTTCCATGTGCCAATGTGGTGTCGTACAACCTTTCTTAAATCATCGATGCAAAAACAAGGACTGATATTGTATTTATTCCACGGTGTTTAAAAATTATGTTAAAAGTGGTTACAAATCGACACATATTCGCGGTTTTGTTTATGTAACGTTTAATAATAATGCTCTGCGTACCTCATTTGAGAATACAGGCGTGAACTTTGTGTATTGTAAATTATAAGAGTGATATATTTCGATGATTTAATTTTGATACTTTTAGGCTAATTAAGTTGCGGTTTCTAACTCCAGTTTTTTTTAAGTCTGGAGCGTTTTTCGAACACTATACCCATTAAACTTTGAAAATATGTAGTTGCTTCTCAATATTTCTAAATTGTAAGAATTTAATAAGATTAATTATCGTCCAGTGAAGTTGAGATCGTTACACGATAAGTATTAATTTTATAAGTCCAATTGGTGCCAATCTTTGCCGTGCATACCTAAGCGGACAACGAACAAACGCTGATTGCTCTAAAAACTATCACCAGGTTGAATAAGAAGCGATGCCTTCACAACAAACAACATTGTTTTCATTTCCGAGGAGACAGGAACTGAACTAAAGAGAGCCGGCTATTGTTCACTCCATCGCCATTTCGAAACGGTTACGATGATTAGGAAGTAATATAAAAAAAGATGCAACAGTGACACAAAGCAAACCACGAGATGGGACCGTCGGGATGGAGTAACGAATCACTGAATCAATTCTGGGTCATTTCGTCATCTGGTCTCGTATTTTGCGGTTTGTTGGGCATGTGAGGTGGGAATCCAGTTACGATATAAAATTGCATAAGTGGTGCATGAGGTAATTAATAAACCTTATGCAGAGATTGTTGTAGAACAGAGTTCACTGCCTAAAAGGTAATATATGTGCTTATTTGGACCTTTCACTAATTGTGCTTGCTCAATTGCGCTGCGTACTTAGTTCGACATGTGTAATACGTGCAATCGCAAAGTATCAGTAACTTTCATAAAACTTTTTATGGAAAAACAAACTGATTTTACTTCTTTTTAGTTCATTTAGTATATACGACGTAATGATTTATGTTAGAAATCTAATCTTACAATGTAGCGTCGATTGCAAGAGAAAACCTTATAAAAGTTATAAAATATTGATTTATTCTTAGCCACACTCGCGGGCGCCTTTTCCCGGCGCTCGGCGAGCGAATCCAATAACAGAATGGAACAGTAACATAACGTTTTAATCTTTCATAACTACGGCAGAAGCAAAATTGAAAATTTGTTTTCTAGCAGGCCCGTGCAGCCATTTGATGTATTTTTTTAAATGGTGATATTCGTTTGCACGGAAGTGGCAGATTTTTGTTCACATTGTAAGATTTTAGCGACTTCTAGAAAGGACTTTTGCGGGGATGATAAAATAAGTCTGTATGATGTTTAGAACGAGGAAGCAAACAGATTGTTATTCGAGAGGGACGGGAATCACTTACTATTCGCTAACTTTAAAACTTACTAACTATTTACATTTACATGCTCTATCCCCTTGACGCCTAGGCATCGATTATTCTAGAATTATCAATAGAATTACCACAACATTTTATACCAATATAAACTTTCTCATCTCCCGTCACGTAAAGTACTAATAGATTTCGATTTTCTCAGATTTAGATAGAGAGCACTTATATTGACACTAGCATAAACTTCGAAGACAGATCAAATATTTTGATGAGGATCGCGTCTCCATGAAATGGGAGCTCGAGTCCTAAATACACAAGAGGGAAATCCATATTTGTGCAAAGATCTCGGCCAGTTAATGAGAAAAAGAATGTTTCGTGAATCACTGTTTGTATCTTGAGACCTCGAAAAACTAAGTATGTTATTTGTGTTTGATCAAATAATGGGTCATGTACACCTTTAGTGGCAAGATAATGTAAGAATACGAATTGGTTGATGATTGTCAGTTCATCGTTACTGTTGCAATAATTTAACTAATCATAACAATACTAATGTAGTGTAGAACTTTTTGTTCTAAAACAATTTTTCCTGGAATAGCAGAAAAACCAAATAGAATGTGAATGAAGTTGACGGAACTGCTGTTAAGTAGTTTTATAATCTGACGATACACAATGAGGTCAACGACTCTTATAAATGACATAAAGGTTACAAAACGATTTGAGATACGATGCAAGACAACAAAACAATTTACTATTTAATCTATTTTCAAATACCTATATATCTATTTGACATACAAATATAAAAACTAGACATAACTTTGTTTTGAAATATAAGTTGCATAATTATAACCTTGATCTCAATATAAATATTTACGCATGGCATTAAGCAGGACATCTATCTAATAATATAAAAAAAAACCTGTTCCGTAACACCGAACACTAGAAACTCATAAAAAACGTTCATATATTAACATTAATAAAATAAAGCCTGCGCCAATATCACACAGTTTCGTCTTGGTAAAGATCAGCTCTCCTCTGACGTTAATTTCCCCTAGCAATTGACAGAAATCTCATAACTACATGTGACTTTACATACGAGTACGTTTTTGATCACAATTTGGAGGGTTGTCAATATTTAATGATATCGCTGGCAATATACAAAAAAGCTCCTCATTGTTAGGTGTAACAAAGAGAACTTGGGTTGTACTTATGTCAACGCGTTTACACTCTCTTTTTTACAAACATATATTAAGAAAAATTTGTTGTTGTAGGACTTGGCAATATTTAAGAGACTATAGTTATTAAATTCTAAGTATCAAACACAGCTTCTTTCACTAGGCTTTTTATCACCGATTTTTCGCTAAAGTAATGATTTTGAAGAGCAAGAATTAATATTTCAACTTTATCTAACAACTCGTGATTTTAAAATCAAGTGTGCCATAATCTACATAACAAAGAACAGTTTTGTTTGTAAAATGTAAATTGTTAAGCAAGCGGACAAAGCATTTATTACATTTATTGCCGTGATGAAATATTAACATAATTCCAAGTTGCGCATCTTAAAGCATAAAACGACGGGTGAATTGTGCGTGAAAACCCGTAATGTTCTATGCAATATTATCATGTAATATTAACATTATGATATAAGTCGTATTGTGGTAATAAGGTGGTAGATTTTTTAACAACTTGTCTGTTTGGATACTGTAATAGTGTTCCTGAAAGGTCACGTTGTCTAGTTAAAAGCAAGAAATGAGACTAATCTTCTGCAATGGGTCAAAAGAAGTTTATATTACAGTAATTCACAATGGGTGTTTATAGCTAATAAGCTACAGGTTCATTAAAATAAATCATGAGATTGGTGTCCCCGTGTGGTGTCGGGCTTAGAATACCACCACACCATTTCTTGTCGTAAGAGGCGACTAAGGAAATTAATCAAATGTTTACCTGTTACTACTATACTTCTTTTATCTAACTTAAACTTAAAAAATAAGCTAAAACTGGTCATTAGTTTTTCTAAAGTGATTGTTCGTGTGATCCTGCCTACCCCATTTAGAAAATCAAGTGTGGTGTACGTATGTATGTATGTATGTATATTTAACACCCACAGAAGAGACGGCTTTGTTGTTTTCTTTCTTGTGTATGATATTATACCAGACGTAAACAAAAAACCCGCAAGTGAGTAGTCATACATACACAACACACCATAATTATCACATAAGATTAAATCACAAACAAAGATTTATGGTAAGTTTTAAGAACTAAAGATTCTAATTTTAGAATCAAACAAAAAACCATACATTAGCGAAAATGACGTCAAACCATTCAGCGCTGAACAATGATGGTTTGTATTGTACGTCATTTTGCAGTCTTTGAACTCACTTATTGTATTTCGTAAGAGAATAATCAATTGGGTAACGATTCTGAATAATACCGTGATACCATAATAGTCATTTATATTTTTTTTTGTTCAATTTAAAAATAAACATCGCTAATTTTTTTATACCATGGTAGAGTTAGCCGTGAGTCGAATTATTATTAATATGGTCATTCTATACTGTGTAGAAAATGGTACCTACTGATATTTTGTGAATACCCAAGTTTTATGAAAATTACAATGTGAAAGTTTGTGTGCAACTTGGGTGTGTGCTTGGTATTTGAAACTGAATTTAAGAATTGAAATAGGAAATAGCTGACATCGCCTAAAATCAAATCAGGTTTTTATTTTGGAGTACCTATTGCTTCATGCGATGAAGTGTTGAATGAATTCTAAAGAAAGTAGGACCCTTGAAAATGCCAATCAATGTTGTTATTTAATACTCACCCAAGTATGTTAGGATGTTTTAACTTGTTCATGAGCTGAACCTCCCGGAGCATGTTGGGCCGGTTCGCCCGCTGCTGGTTCATTTTCAGCACCATCACTTTGCCCGACGTTTTGTGTGTCACCTGCCAACAATACAGGATTGTTAAAATACTAACAAAATTAAGAGTGTTGAAAATAATTCACTGCGCGCTTGATAAATCATACCTATATAATTAGATCACGGGAAAAAGGAAGCTCAAATAAACGACAGCACTGCTTTAAAATCGTTCACAATATTGACAAACTTTTGTAATTTTAACTACATTTAAGTGGGCACATTTCCGGCAAGTGTAGTGTTAATATTTGCATTGTAGTAACTACGTTAGTCATGAACCGCTGATTGATTCGTCGATACTACGTCTGCAAGTTAAAGTCAAAATGGATTACTTTGTACATGTACAGCTTATTTTAGTTTTCGGATACACAGAATTTGGGGCAGCAGTTAAACATTTAACCTTCTAGCTTGTCGTCAGGTGAACTGTTTTGAAAATAACACGAACACAAGGACATTCTAGAAACTGGGATACCACCTCGCTTGGCCGCTGCCCAAACCACCAAGCCGAATGGGTCAGCGCAGTAGTTTAATTAGGTAATTTACTTGTTTACTAAAGCCTGCGCATTATCTTCGTCTCATTATACGTCACGGTTTAAGAGTTCGCTGCTAGCATTTGCAATATCATGTTACCTCAGACTTGTACCCAGTATCATAACGCGTCTTCGGTTCAAATCTTAACTAATTTCACAGTGTGTTTGCAAGTTAATTAGGACGTAGCGATTTTTTTCTAGGATTCACCCCTCCCCTGATTTTTTCTATGGATGTCGCTTCTTAAGGCTAGTAAGGAAATGGGTTTAGGCAAGCTTTAGAGCCGTCGCGCTGTCGACTAGTAGCTGGCGACTCATTGTCAGTCCTTCGGCGTGCGTCGTCACTACGCCGGGTCTTGTCTGGGCACCCTGGTAGTGGGTAAACACTGATTTACTCGTAAACTGTATCGACAGTGCGTAATGGCTCTTAGATTATATGTTAGCAACATATCACTATTATAAGTATTCATTTATGTTAAATTATTTTTAAAAAATGCTAGAAGTATGTAACGTTCACTATGTAACCTTTCGTGTGCTCTACCTACCCCATTTGGGAACACAGGCGTGATGTTTATGTTTACATACGTCATTGGCGATAGATTTCTTTATAATTAACAAACAAAGCTCTATCTCAATTGGAGCCATAAAACACCAGTCGTGAGCATATCAATACTAGAAACAACGTTATTAATATTGCGTCTACGTTGTCTAGTGCCTCGTATCTGTGCCGATTCGTCTTTCAGTCCGCCATAATGGCCAGATCGCATTACTAGATTTCTAGACTACCGCTCGGAATCACCGTTCTGCCGATGGTACTACGTTAAGCTCTCTTTAGAAATTGAGTGGGACGGTTTAAGTGTGCTATTAAGCGTACGGTTAGCAAATGAATATTGTTCCACTTTTAACCTTTCCCGAGATTCGTAGTTTTTAGTTACAGTTACAGCTGATCGGTACTATTTCACAGCTAATTGTTACAGCAATACGGTAGCCGTAAGACGTCTAGACGTTTTAAGATACGCGATGTATAAAATTCAACGATTTTCATCCATTCAAGCTACAAACAACGTTGCCAAATAAATTTGTTATTTTAATAACCTGACCAAGTATAGGAACCCCTGGCATTTTAGTTACAAACTTTAATATCTTAAAAAAACACATAAGATCGTTCAAACCAAGCTAAGAACTAAAGCAAGGAAATTGGCTTTCGAATGAAAAATATGGATCGAAATTGGACCATTCCTCAAAGAGCTATTATATTGCTAGATAGATACATACACTGAGGCATTGACATCAAATTTAATGTAACAGGGAGTAGGTATCATCGTAATGTTACTATATTTCTGTATCATATAAGTGTCCTTTAAATACGAAAGAATAAAGATAAGGAAAAGTGAAATCTTTCTCACTTTTTCATTTCGCAACAATAATAAAACTGCTCTATTTACCTTATCTTTATGTATCTGCTATATCAGATAGCGCGCTAACAATAGTTTATGTCAATATTATTAAGTGGTATCATTACTGCAGTGGTATCTTAAGAATGCGATAGTCATACCTAGTACGTTCTTGTTTAAATCGCTATTAAGAGAAAATAAAATTGAAGACACGCCAATTGGTAGCTAGATTTATTTGTTTATTACTCTCGTTGTCGCTGATATTATGGTATTGTATAGCGTACCTATGTCACTTCAGGTAGACATTAATTTGTCTTGATAGAATGCTTTGCATTCATTGCGCATCGCCAATTGAGATTTGCTCGATATGATAGCTATGCTTTGAATGTGCCATTATGAGCAATTTATTATTATTTTAAGTACTTTGTGTTCACGTTCAATTATGTACTCGTTTTCGTCCTTTGTGCTATGTCTTCACTAAAACATTTTTACTGTCAAATAGTCAAAGACGGAATCGATCGCAAACGTAGGACGACATTCGCACAATGATTAATGGTTTGGGGTACAGGTACGTATATATGCCCTACAGCTAGATGGCATAATAATAATAAAACTATAGTGAGACTTATAGTGAAATAAAACGAATAAACGTCTTTACCTATATCCCGAACTAGCCTGAAACAAGTCGAGCTAAACGCCATTTAAAGACTTGAGTTTATCCGTTTCAATTCAGTATGAATATTAAACTTTAAATAAGGATGAAAACTTTGATTGATACAAACGATTGTTAGAAGGGTCGATCAACTTTTTCTTGTCCCGAACAAAGATTTTTTCTAAAAAAAAAAACTTTGAATATCTTATACTTTTAGGCTTTTACTGGATAGAGTTTTTATTAAAGTTTGGTTTTTCAATACGAGACGCGAACTTTTATTGGTATTTTAATGCTTTTTGTAGTTCTAAAGCAAGGTATGGCGTGATTTATGTCCCCTGGGTAACTTTGCATAAATCAAATAAAACTGCATAAAATCAAAAAAATAAATAATGTATTAGATAAATAAACAAAAACTTTGAACTCCTACAATGTTAAACAAAGTAAAATCCTTTCCATTTTTTGACAATGATGACAAATTGTGTCTCCTGAGTCACTGATGACTAAAACTAGTTTTCTTTTTTTAATATTTTCTATATTACTCACAAAAACTAAGTATTTCCGGAAAATATGTTAACTTAATCAAACGACGATTGTAAATTAAAAGAATAATTGTAACTTTATCTCTTCTTTAAGGAGTTATAGCAAATAAACATATTTTTTTGGGGGACATCATGGTTTTCCCAGAGACAAAATCGGTGACTCAAGAGACAATTTTTGCTTCATCGCGTGATTTTTTGTTTTTGATCTTGTTTGTAATACTCTAATGATGTTTAACCCTTAATTTGGCAGTGTTCGGTGTGCCGAACATACCACGAGGCTATCTTTTTCTATTTTTTTTACAATTATTATTTGTAGGATGTCAACGGGGCAATGAGGCTTGAACGCAAGTTTTGTTCTTAATGCTGCCAAATTAAGGGTTAATGGAACAAACAAAGACAGTTTCTTGAAAAAAATTAAACAACAAGAGAGATGTTCAGTCAGGCTAGTGTAGAAAACATCAAAAGCGAAACAATAAAATTTTGCCGTATATCGCCAAATATATCTAAGCAAAGTATTATAGCAACAATTGAATACGTCCCAAAATAGTACAAAATGCATTGCATCATATTTAAGTGCTGTAATCAGAAATTAACTAATAAATGTCTCTGGAGTCACCATTTTTGTCTCTTGAGTCACCGGAAAAGTGACTCTGGGGACCAGTCAGCTAAGAGACAATCAAGGAATAAACGTAAATTTTCGAAACGTTTGCAAAAATACCTAACTTAAATATGTTGCTATAGAATATTAGACCCAAAAGCCATACTTCAATATCAAAAACAATTAAAATCCGCAAAACACTTACAAAATATCGTAGTTAGCTAGCGGACAGACAATAAAAACACCCATCCCCTCTTCGCGGTCCGGATGAAATGGCCGAGAATACTGAAGACTAACGTGCTGGCGGCCCATGGCATGTGGTTTCCAGATCGGTTTCCTATTGCCTAAGCGCATAAAGCGCCTTAAGCTTAACGACTTTTTGTAGTTTTTGTACGGTGAGTTAGGGGACTTGAATACGTTCAATGTTTTAGGGACACGTGAAAACATTTTTTTGTAGAGAAATCTATTAAAGCTAGCCAAAATTATACCATTGTGTATGAAAGTAAACACATATACTTATTCAATTATGTCTTAAAATTAAAGTGTGTAGAATGGTTTTTTGTTTTGCTATGTAAAAAAGCATCATCAACTAACGTTGGGGACATACTTTTTTTGTATGGGAAGTCAAACTAGTCCCCTGGGAAACCAAAAAAAAACAACAAATTTATAACTATTTCTTGTTTTATATGATGTTACTAGTTTAATTATTCACTTAGTGAGTTGTACCGTCCGCTTTAATTAACTGGTTTGGAATAATTTAATCGTTATGATTTTTTCTTTCTGCGGGACACCATTTGACAAAGAATAGTTGATCGACCCAGAAATTAATTAGATATGAATGGGATATCGAATAAAAGGTTTTAAATATAAAAGCCCGTGTGGTGCCGGGTTAGAATAGCACCTCCCCCTTTCTTACCGTGGGTGTCGTAAGAGTCGACTCTGGGAAAAGATTAGTGTATTGTGGGTGATGGGTTAGCAACCTGTCACTGCAATGTCACGTTTAATTATCTGGCTACCCTGAAATTGCTAAACGTGGCACTGGATTTTTGAATTCATGTGCTCTTCCTACCCCTCTTGGGAATACAGGCGTGAGAATATGTATGTATGTATGTAAATATAAAAGAGGTAAATGTCAAGCGATCTGCTACATTAAAAACCGAACCCCGAAGGAAAAGTGCTCAAAAAGTTACATTAAATGTGGTAAGATCGTTACTTAACTTGATTGCCTAAACTTGTTCGAAAGATTTATAGCCTAATTTGAACGAAGTCGTAGCATAATATTTAAAAAACGGCACAAAAACCTCTGGCGGAAAGAGTCCATTGTGCGAAAACACAATTTAACATTTTAGCTTATTTTAAGACGAGTTAATTAAGAATACTGCCTCGTGGAGTTATTCGCGGGAGCAAGAAAGGCGATTACTAATTTATTTTCTACTTAAAAGCCCTTAAGTTTTTGTGGTGAAAATTTGCTATTTCATAAGTAAGGCTACAAACGTGTTTCTAGTTCAAAAGCTCCTGTTCATCTGTGTTATTAAGGGATAAGTCCGCCTTTGTACTTCGCCATTTCATTTGTATATAATTTTGTTTTTTGTATTTTGTGTTTTTTTTCCTTTGTACAATAAAGTGTTTATTTATTTACTTACTTACTTATTATACTAATTGATTCCTGACCCACCATATAAACCATTTACAGTAAACGCTATTGTGACATTGCATTGCTCGACAAAGGAGATCTGTATTACGTTTCCTATGACAGCGTTCTAGGGGGGCCAGAAATAAATGGCGCGACTGTACAGCATCAACCGCAGGACTTTTGCATATTTTTGGACGACTTTTATGATTCATATTTTTCAATGAATCCTGCCTGTAGGTTCTTGCTATTTTCACTGCATCCTCTCACCCATTATGTATATCACTATAGTTACCTAATGGTACCTAAACCACGTCGACAAATCCTCGACAGAAAAGTAATGCATCACTGTTAAGTGTCTCTGACATTTCTCTAAGTCGTTTCACGTACTCTCAATGGACAATCATCAATTTAGTTTCCCCTAATATAGGGGTTCGGGTTAAGCATAGCATTCCGCAGAGGAAGTGAGGGACGCATTAAATTGCCATTTATATCGTAAGTGTCAAGCCAACACTAGTGTAGTCGGGTATAAAGATTACAAAGATTTTTTGATATAGCCCAACACAACTTACGATTTCGTAGCTACCTTTATACAAGTCTATTTTAAATTGTTGAAACAAGATTAATTAAAAGAGCGCAAATCATTGTAACAGTGCGGTGTTCACTCATTTTATTGTTTTGGATTGTCTACAGGACAAACATCGACATAGCTATTGATGCGCTCATAAACAAGCAATAACTTTGGTATTGCCACCATTAACCTCATAGGGTCAATAGTTATTAGAAAAACGGAAGAAGGTTTTCAAACGCATCAAAATTCGTGGTAAGACTTTACTCAAGCGTATTATACCATGGACTTTTGTGTGCATAATTTACTACAGAGTTCGTACATAATCGTCCACAAACGTTCACACGGTAAATACGAGGCAAAACGCCGAGAGCAAACACACGGGAGTGGGTAACAGTACTCGACGCCTACGCGGCGGTTTGGGTAATGATTTACCTCGGGGCATCGTGGGCCCTTCAGACAATAATGCATCTTGACAATCTGCACGGTAGAAAAACAAATGCTCTAAGCGTAGCCAAATGAATTTCATTGTTTTTGTGACAAAGGCCGAACAGTTCTTGGATAATGGGCATTTTAGGCCTGTAAACATACTGCAACATTATCCCTCATATTTTCTTTACCAGAAGCATTGGGGCCCGGAAATATATTTGCAAAAACAAACTCTGTTCTATAATCTATACACTCAAAAGGAAATATATTTACTTTCGTGCAAAAACAACGGATGACTTCCATCAGAAGCAATGATGAATTGGTTTGTCCACATTTTCTTTAGCAAAAAGTTGTTTAGTAACTCTTGTTGATTAATTGGTTTAATATGGTAATTAGCAGGCCCGTGAACGATCATTCATCACGGTTTAAAAAGCTAGACGGCGGAATCAAGTGCACTCGATTGAATTGCTTTTTAAAATGAAAATGATCTTGTTTCTAATCCGATTCAGAATTTAAAATCGTAGTTACAATGTTGAAAATAACCTGCCCAGGTGCCCAGCACTCCCTTTTTCAGCAGGTAAATCAAAGTACATCAAATGTTTAGCAAAATAATATAAGTAAATTAAGAGAGATGGGTTCTCTATTCTGGGATGAAGAAATAACCTACTAAATAAGTACCTACTTAAGTTTGTAAGTTAACTTGTTTGGATTGAGACACCCAGAGTCATTCTGTGTATCGAGAATTCAAAATAGTTTCCATGGACCGGAGACCAATAAAACAAAACAAAATAAAAATGCTGTCGAATGGTCGGAACAAGTAAGGTTGCAATCGAATGCGTGTTACCATATTTTAAATTCGATTCAGGAATCAACAACATCAACTAAACCTAACAGGCCCGAGTTCATAGTAATGTTGTGCAATTTAAACAGGAGTACACAGATCTATTGTATGGCTGTCCCAATGATTGGGCTTTGACAAGTTAGGATCAGAACGAACCTTTTCTGTCGCGCGATTTCGAAATAATTAAATGAAAATAAAAATAAAAGAACCATGTGCGTCAGATTCGTGCACGAAAGGTTCCGTACCATTGACTAGGTAAACAAGTGCCTGTATGTTATAGTTTATTGATATTAAGCAAATGTAGGCAAAAATGCGTCCATAAAAAAATATGTGGCGTTTTAAAAACGCACTGTATGTATGGAGCTACTGAGCAGTCATCACTTAGCATTATGTGATCCAATACTCGATTTCCTTACTTTCGCAATAAAAACGCGAATTCCAATGGTCAATCGTAATACGAAACATTGACAATGACCGTGAAACCCCGTTAATCCCCTTAAACGCCAACTCTAACCTAACGTACTCACTTTGATATCGCCCTCGTTAGCGAAATTGACCCGTTGAACCAACGGACTTTGCTCTGCTTGGTACCGACGAGACTAGTGGGTTATACGGCATTGTTAAAAGGATGGCGTGCTTCGAAACTGCGATTAATATTCGAATAGGTTCATATTTTACTGATCGCAACGAAGGGAGAGATATTTTATAAGCCTTGTATCAACCATCGGGTCGAGAGCCTTTTTGTTGCAAATATAAAACAAAATTATAACTATGTCAGAATAGATGCGAATGGCGCTCTGTTGTCTCTGCTTACCCCGCAGGGAATAAGGCGTGACGGTTATGATTATGATGAATTATAAGGATCAACTAAAAGTATCATCTAACAGGATATGCTTAATTCTTATCAACTTAACTACACATTACTTAACACAATTGAAAGTTAGTTAATTTGTGTCAACTACTGTAAAGCTCAGCTAGATAAATGGAGCTATGTATTTATAAATGTCACTCAAGATATAAAATGTCAAGTATAAAAAATGGAAACCACGCACTCAAATACATAAAAGTATAACAATTACATAAGGAAGTACATACAAAACGATTTGTTATCGTATGACTGCAACAAATCAAAAATTGCAATCACAAATCTTTGCATTTTTGCAATCAATGCCGCAGTGTCACGCTTAAACCTGTCAAAGTAGTTTTGTTATAGGTAACTTTTATGTCATTCAGATGAAAATATTGGGTCACGATCAATGATTAAAATTGAATCGAAAATTGAATATCGTCGTCGGTCGTGTTATCAATTACCGAAAAGTATATGGTGAAACTTTTTTTTTAATGACGGGAGGTGTTAAGAGGAACGAACTACTGTCTGCCACTCGAAGCGACCTGGCTAACGAACTGATGATGCGGCATGCGGCCACTCTGACTATCGGATCGTGTGTTAGTGGCGTTAAACGTAATGTCCGCTACTTTATAGGGTACACCGTCTTGATTTGTTCTAATATAATTATTTGATGTATCAGAAGAGTTGCAAAATGAAACATTCCGAAAAAGGCACTGAAATTATAATTATAATTTTCAGTAATTTATTAAGTGTCATTTATAATTTATTCCATCTGAAGCACCCAGAATAAATGTTACAATTGTATTCATTTGACTATTTGGTTTATTGCTGGATCTACAATGAAATGTGCACACCGAACTGAAAGAGTATGATTTGGCAACGCGCCAAAAGACACCGCGGCTTGCGTAGGCGCCAGTGCATCTTATCGCAGGAAGCATTCGTGCGTTTCCTGAAGGCCAGCACTGCACAGTTTAGTTTCCTCATTCAGTGTATTGGCTCGTCGTCAGGTACGCCTTTATACAAGGCAGTTTAATGAGAATGAGTCATATTAAAAGATGCAGATAACTGCATCAAAACATCGTTTTCTAAAAAAAATTAGCTCTTCGGAGTCTATTGACAGATATAAAATTTGAATAACATTATCTTTACTAACGATTAATCTAAGAAAAACATTATGGAATCTCTAAGATTCAATAAACAGTTTGATTATACAAGAGTACTCCGATAAAATGGAAAATATATCAGAAATCTGTTAGGGCTTATTAAAGTCAACTCGTTGTCGGAATCCCTCAGAATCCGTCCACGTACGGGGTGAGAATTACCATAATTGCGCCTTCTTCAAAGCGCTTCAAGCTCGCCCGTCCCACATAATAAGGCGATAGTGGAACACGAGAGAGCAGTATGAGCAAATCACTTAGACGCAGTTTCAGATTTGACAATATTCAGTTGACATTTAATTGAAACCGATGTAATGAATACCTAGCATGTATGTTCGTACACGTACATAATCGGAATGAAATCCATACGTAAGTACTTACATGCTCATCAAGGATAGAGTGTATATTGTTGAACCAATGAGGTATACCTTCAAATTCAATTTGGTCGTTTAACGCAATTAGATAAAAATCTTATAAAAAGTACAATTGTTTCATATCACAAAAAACAATAGCATTAACACTTGTACCAATTCTATTTTTAATTAAAAAAAAATATGTTTCTCATGGAAAGAAAGAGTACTGATCGAATGGATTCTACTGTGCTGAGGGTCCGCTTTGACCCTAAGCTAGTCGAAGTTTGTAACCGAATATGGACGCCTGCGATGTTATCTAGCTTTTCGCACGGTCGGGCAACGCCGATCTGCGATTACCTTACCGTTCGTTCCGAGAGGAATATTAAAATCTCTCAGCTTTTTCATGGTTGCAAATTTTGCATGGCCACAACGGGTTTCGGATTCAAAGAAACATCAAATCTTCAAGCAATGTGTAGCATTTCGTAGGAATCAGATAAGATGCTTTTATGGTCGCGCAAAATACACCTCAATCAAAATTTCCTTTCCTAGATATTTCTTAAACTCGTAGGTACAGAGCGCCGGCTCGGTCGTAATTTTAGTGCCGTAATTTTTATTTGACTTTTTATCAGAATGCCTTTTTATAACTGGAGTGTAAATTTTATCACATGTGCGATATGCTATCATATTATTGACTGTTATTTATGACATTAACTGTAATGATGTGAAATTTGCATGTGAACTCGGTTAACCTTCAATGGTGGAAAGCTGACTGAACTTTAGCAAGCATTGTCACCTTCGTCACCTCTTGTTTATTTTGGTTGTTTTCATTTCTAGCAGCTCTTTGTATATTCGAAGAAAGGTCACATGTATGCTTCTTGACGCACTTCCATATTTGAAGGCACTTACGCAATTTGGTGCAGTCGGTAATGCAGGAATGCAGGTGTGACCATATTGGACAGTACAGACTTGGCGTGTGTTACTTTGTAGACATTCATACGCTTAGGAAGAGTATGCACATATTTAACTGGCGTCTGAGTACAGCAGAGGTATCCAAACTCATTTCTCATAGCCCTTTTCAAAGTTTTACTGGTTTCGGTAGACCCCTTGTTGCTGTGTTTCTACGGAATTCCTATGGACGCCAATGTTTTTGCACACCAACTCGTTGAACCTCCCTACGATACCCGGGAGTGCATCAGGATCATTTTAAGTAGAAGTCACTGGCGTTGTGGTGTTCAACAGATTAGAATTATGATTTGAGTTAAAAAAACCGAATAACTTTAAGTAACAATAATCAAAATAATAATTTATATTCCTCTATTGTGAACAGTGACAGCTACGTAGACGATATCATCTCAAATTGGATTGCGAATTCGGATAAAAAATATTACGTTTTTGTCGAAATAAAATGTTTATATTATTTTTGTAACATATAATATACATATTAGGATAACTTTACTTAAAACACACATTGTACAACAAGGATGAAAGAATAAAATTGTACCCATCACTGTCATGACTTCGTCAATATATTAATGGTCTAATAAAATTAAGGGGGTTCAGGTCGTATAAAAGTAACGATCTTTCGCCGACACACTAGACAGAAAATTTATCGTTTACCGTAGACATTTTATGATGAGACGAGACAAATTTGATGTCAAGAGATGTTTACATAAACCAAATACCTGCTCTACTTACTGGATGCATTAAAATAGAATCCAGGAGTCGTGCGTCGAATGCATTACTGAATTTACTTTGTTCGCTCAACAGAAATCGGAAATTATGAACATTTTGTTTCGGATATTACAAATTGAAGCGACCATATGAAGAAAATTACAAAGCCATACGAAATCACGGTGGAAGCAAACTGCAAATAAAGAGTTTTAAGTAATACTTGAAGGATGATAAAAATAGGTATGATAGAAACCAAAATAACAACAGAAATTTGTAATTCCCATAATTCTGCTTTATTGCAAGAAATACAGTTTTTAAACACAAACTACCGAGCATTAAGTGGCGAGAGGAGCAACCAATTTGGGAACTATATTGTCACGCAGCTAATAAGATTTAAAGAAATGTTTGTTTTATTAAGTACATTCAAACAAAAAGTTATCGACTCGAACAGTGTGACAAAACTATGGTCACACAACCTTAAGGCGGAGGCAATAAGAACGTCTACATATTATTGGCACTTTGAGTGTGCCGATATCTTTTGTCTTTGGCTGTACAGGGTAGCGAATAAATGGTATAGAAACAAAAACAAACATTGAAGTAATTTTTACATGGTCCCTAAATAACCTGACTCTGCGAAGTCCGGTCAGGGTAAGCGTTATTCAAAATTCAAATTGGTCCTGCCTGTGTAAATCACACAGGTCCCGTTCTGTCAGAGAATGCCGCAAGAATGTCGGCGGATATTTCCTTACTCAATGCAAAATAAATTTAGCAAAAAAGTCTGGGAATACGTGATCAGTTGAGGTATTCTAAATATTCGCGCGGAATTGTTTTTTTTTTTAAACGATTGTAGAAAAACTTTCGTGTTCGGTCGGCTTAATAACATGGGAGTTGGAAAAAAAACACGGGAGGATGATAAATAGTGCCTGTTTCGACAAAAAAGGCACAATCCGTTTATATAGGAGAAAGACGGATGGTGTAAATCCCTCCGGGAAAATGGAAGCCCCCAGCTTATCAGAAACTTAGAAGGCATCGAAATTCCCGGGTTTTATTCTAATGCAGGGGTTTTGGGATTCCATACAAATGCAGCCACCTGTGACCTTTGCAAATGATCTTGGAAAAAGAATGGGCTTTATAAATTTGTTTCAGAGCCACATAAAGGATTGCACTATCATTGAGCGAAACTTTGCACCGCACTGACACAGTAGCGCAGAGATAATATTAAACAGTCCGCGACGTACCTATTCGTTCATTGGTCCAGAAGAACAGTAAGTTTGACAACGAAAACCAAAACAAAAGACAGATAGCAAAACAGCTAAAGACAGACAATCTAAAAAACGCTGGCCATACTGAGAACGGAAAATGAATTGCATCAGCGAGCCAATAAATCAGACTGCATTTGGTCAAAATTCTTCAGCCGTCACAGTCCATGGAGACCCAAAAACGTACGATAGAAATGCATCGGCAACGACACACATCGGCTATTTGTGGCGGGCTAAAAATACGGCGGCGTACAAACGCGCGCCGGCCGATGCAGTTTTTTGTACAACCGCTAAATATGTGAGCCCGAGTGCACTTGTCTCATCGCGGCGACTTTGAACTTTCATCGAGATTTGATTCCAGGAAACAGAAGCTGAGAAGATGAGCAAGGAACATGGGCGGACAATCGTTTAATTTTAATAAGATAAACACAACATGTCATTTTTGAAATACAGGTTTCTTCTTAAAAAAAATAGATGATGAAGGCACGGATTGATTAAAAAATGTTAGTTCGAATATAAAATTCGCAGTTTTTATTTTTATTTGAATTTCCTGGTAAAATGGTGAAAATACCTGGTGAGAAATATCGTACTGTTGCAATTTAATAACATTGTAAAATTGTTTAAGAACAATACGTGAGCAATAAAATGTAAGTTAAAGTAAGCATAGAATGTGTCGCTACCTTTATGTACCCTAAAATTTATAGGGGCTAAATCTTGGTAAGTACTACAATGAAGTAATGCAATGAAAGGAATTACAACTGACCATAAAATTCCATTTACCTTAGCAGCTTTTATCGTCGCGCCACACATCAAGTGGCAATTACAAAATATAACTTCCTGGAAATAGCGACAAAGTAACTAGAAAACAACATTAGATTCAATCAAGTATTTTATTGTTAAGAGCGAGTATAAAGTCAGCTAAATTTCGTGTAGGTTTACATATCGGATTTCGCAATCATTTGTTAACGTAACGTTAACTCGAGAACTTCAATACTTGGCTTTCAATGATTTGTTGGAAATTAAATTTGTCGAAAATTCCGTGTGGTGCCGGGTTAGAACAGCACCTCCCCCTTTCTTCCCGTGGGTGTCGTAAGAGTCGACTCTGGGAAAGGGTTAGTGTATTGTGGGCGATGGGCTAGCAACCTGTCACTGCAATAATAATATCATGTTTAACCATCTGGTTATCCTGAAATTGCTAAACGTGGCACTGGATTTATGAATTTATGTGCTCTGCCTACCCCTCTTGGGAATACAGGCGTGAGAATATGTATGTATGTTATGTACGTATGAAAATCAGAGGTTTATGATTTTATTTTATCGAAGAAATTGGTTGATTTCATATTTCTGACAAATAAAATTACTGGCAATTCTTGTCATACCCATATTTGACAAAAAAATCTCTTGACTTTCTACTTGATTTAGGTGAGAAAAAATGAACTATTCTATTCGCGATTTGGCTTTATGCTCCAGTTATTTCATTAACAGGTTTTCAACACCATCACTCACTAACACGAACTGTTTCAAGTGGCTTTTACTCATCATCATTATAACCATGAAGGTTGCTGCACTATGTAATAATGTACGTAGACAGCGTTATGAATTCTAAAAATACCTTTTACTGATCCGATAAGAACAACATTTTATAAAAATAATTAGTTTGTAAGCGTACACTATTGTGTTATTAATTTCCTAGTTATTTGGTACAATCCATGGCAAGGACAGCAAAGAATATACATATATACATCAAACCGAAAAGATTCCAGATCAGCATTTTATTTTAATTCCTCATATCAGCTTTTTTCTGTCTCCTATTCCATTACTGTGAACGACTGTATTAACAAGCATAGCGATTGCCATACGATTACTTGAAACTGAATGACTAGGCAACCATGAACGGAATTTAACATTTTTTTATACTAATCGCTTTCAATTCGATTCCACTACGTGCTAATTGTTAATCGAAGGTCGACACAGTCGTAAAATAAAATTTGTCCTTTTTACGCATTTGATAATTAAAAATATTAATAGATCTAAATGTTTTCGTGGCAACGAACAAAAGCATTAAATAAATGTCCGCTAACATTACTAATCAAAAAAATAGACAAATATTTCTGTGAAGAGCAAGTAAGTAAACACTCTAATGTGCCAAAAACATAACATAATCCACAGTAATATTATAAACAAGGTGTTGAAGTACAAAGGTCATTTAAATCGCTAATTGCATCCCAGTTTCGCTCAAGTTGCTAATATTGATTACCATTTATGTATGGTTTCATGCTATGCTATCGTAGATAGCAAATGCTGAGTGTAGGTAACTGTCGGCAGTTCAGACTGTTCTCGTTGCGAATTCTATACGGGTTTGACCTAAAAATCTCGCATTCGACGCAGAGATACATTTCCAATGCACATGTTCGCCAGGCGCCTCGGACTATACTTCATTTCATTAGTTCGACTGTCCTTCAGACAAGTGTCAATTAGATACCAGGTGGAATTAAAACGTGAACTTTCACTGGAAAGCTTGGTTTGTCGTCATTTTACTTGGATAATAATTAAATACGTAAATATTGAGTTTAAGTAAAATTCGAAGTGTTCAATTACTAAAAAAAGATTAAAAGAAGATCTGAGAGAAGTTGGCCTAACAAATCCAGTTTTGCAAGTTCAAAGAAAATCACCAAAACTCAATTATAAATCCATCTACAACTTTAGGATAGCCATCGCTATTATTTTTGTACGTATAAGTTTCGAAGTATCGATTTTTAAACAAATGTCTAACATGGCTATAAATAATGCCATATTTACAAGTTATTCTTATTTTATTACACATATGCAGTAGGCTAATAATACAATTCTAAATTTGCTAAATGCAAATGTCACGCATTTTATCAGTTAATGTCACGAGTTTCGCCAAGTGTAAATTACAGCTCCCCGCGATTGTATTTACTTTGAACAGCTCAGAAGTAATAGGTCGTAAGGACCAGTCAACGACGTAATGTTTAACACAGTCTTTTAATGCTTAGCATACAAGAGAAACAATTGTTGAAATTTGTAAAGCGTAAAAAGATGCGAGTATTATGGACCTACTAATAAGCAATATTTTCATGACAATGTGTGGCCTGCCTATAGTTATGGACGTCTTACATTAATTTTTATGCAATAACAAGGCACATATTGTTGCCGGCCACCCACTGCAGAAAAAATGTTGCTCGTTTAGAACCCGAAGTCGGGATAGTCTATGTGAGATTAATATAAATTCTAATTTGTCACTGGAAATTTGACGTCTGACAGGGAATACAAAAACAGTGCGCCAATAATAAAAGGTATAATTCAAAATTCAGAATTGTGAAAATAAAAGACATGACAAACCAATTTACGATAATACACCGGGCACTTTTCTATGTAGTACCTAACATACGTAAATTTTTATAAAGCGATATATTCCCGTTGTCCATTCTCAATTCTACCGGTGCACGACCTGTTGCGATTCTCTCGCATTCCACGCTAACAGGGAATCCGACGCGTGCGCAATGCATTCGTCTTGCCGTTGTTACGTCTATGCGGAACGGGGCGAATACACAAATAGCCAATAAATAAGTGTAATAAACAATGCTAAATTCTGACAGTATTTTTTTAACAGTTTATACCTATCTCCTCGTAATGCATCAGTTGCTTGCTTATGAGTTAACAGCTCTGTTAATTGAGAATTCACGCACGAGACGACATGCAATCGTATTTATTAGACGCCACGTTTTTACAGAAAAACTTCTAACTATATACTATGCAACAGAAACAGCCAATCCGTTAGTGGCGTCAATTTATCAACAGCGACTAATTTCAAAGGAACGGTATCGAGACAGTTTAAAACAGATCAAGCGGTTACACTAACTGTCCCGGAATTCGTACCAAGGCCGGTGGAGATACGTGTTGACTCGAATCCGCAAATCATTGCAACATCCGATTGGACGGTCCAGATGTTGAGGCGTCACCAATTGGTGTCAAAGCCAACTTGCCCGTCTCAAAATTGTTAATTTATGAAGAGAAACAAAAAGTACTAACAGTTGTTTTTTGTCCAAATCTACAATTTACGCGTGATATATTTAATCAAACGACCTTAATTAAACTCTGACAATTTAGGAAACTAGGGAGTTGGTGGGAATGTTGTGAGTTTGCCAGCTTCGGAATTTTACGACATCAATGGATGACGGACACGATTTCGAATTGAACAGATGCGAGAGTGTAATCACGTTGTTTGCGGGCGTTTGGATTAAAGAAACGAAAATACTGCCAAACAGAAGCTTTAGTCCAGCAATTCAAAGTTGTTTTGTTTATTTTTCAATGACGGTACTTTACGCTTTACAGAAAGAATGAATGTATCGAATGATAGAGAAAGCGTGAAATATTAGGTATCTAAGAACAGGACGAGGCAAAAGACTTGGTAGCTGCTATAGCAACTGATATTTCAATTAAGCTTGTCATTTGGTAAAATATTGCTCTAACGAGACGGCTTCGTGGGAAGAATTCATAAAAAAACAAATAGAAAGTGAATGATTATTTATTTTTAACGGTCTAAACAATTTTTTGGCAACAGTAAGTCACGAGAACGCCACGGCGTCATTATAAATCATTAAGAATGTCAGTCGGGTTGGGTTCGTAGTTACAGAATGTAGGTCAACAAAGACAAATAGATGACAGGAAAGTCGAATTTTTGCACTAAAAAAAAATGTCAAGATACTAAATAGCAGACATAGTTCTTGCATTTTTAGTTTTGGTATTTAGCGTACGTTGTCACTAATTAGTTTTACCGAACAGAGGAAGTAAAGAATTAAAAGGGATATTGTTCGAAGGTGTGTCTTGACAAAGCTATTTTCACAACCCACAACCTTCTTATTTATACCCCGGATAGGCTATAGCCTGAGAATAAAACATAACCATAGAACCAAAAGAAAGAAGAAGTACGTGTAAAAAAATGTCACTTAAAAATAATAGCCGGATCAGGCTACTATTTTGACAGCTATGCTTTGGCAAACATAAAACGTTTGTGCAGACAAGCACACAGTCGATGTGACACCTAGGAGGCAGAGCTTTGTATACTACGATTCTGTGTGACATTATTCTTCAAGTCTAACGACGTCTAGTTTACTTGCACAATAAAGCCAGAAATCTCGTCGTCAAACAAAGCAGTTTGTTTGGAGCGTCGAGATGCCTTCCTATTGTAAATAATCGCTGGCTGTTTGTTCACAAACCGAACGGATTGTAAACAACGCCAGCGAACAATACCTGCGCCAACTGATTTTTGTACATTATCTATTATCATATAGATCTTTTTCGACGTTATACTTCTTGAAATTCTTTTAATTGTAGTTCAGGCTCAATGGAATTTAAATAAATTACTTACTTAAAAACAAGATTTTGGAAAAATACAATTATATTTCAAATAAAATAAAAAAGATACGAAAGTATACAATGTTCAACGAAAAATGTAGTCGGAAAATAGCGCGATTTTGAAAATATTTCCTGTCAGAGAATGCTGGGAGTACCTATGTCTAATCTAAATTAATTCAGCGAATTAAGTTAATTCGGGACCTCCGTTAACTTCTGCAGCTGACAAGCGACAAACGAACTGCAAACGAAGTTAGCTCACTAAAAAGTGTGAACCAAAAAGTTGATTCAACTAAAAGGATTACCTGCCTCGCATCAAAACTGCTCGATGGATTCTATTTGCCACGACGAGTGTTAAGCTGAAACGTCCCTGGAGCCGCTTGCAGGGATGAGAATTTTCGGTTTACTTCTGACGTTAATACTTTGAGCACATGGCGCGGAATATAAAATATCGATTCAACTGTTTAATGGGTGTTCCGTATACGAGAACTGTTTGCTTTATACATTTACGTTGTTCCAACAGAAGGGATCGGCCCTAAAAACATTAAGGGCGATTCCTTTGTTTATCTTCGAACAAAAACGGCGTTTGGTTTTTTGATAATCGTACAGAGCATAAAGGCATATTTTTCTCTCCAATTGCCTTTACGTACATCATGAATGTAGGTGTAGGTATCTAATAAAAAAGCCTTTATTGTTTGCTTGAAAATGACAAGAGAAAAAGACACTCGTTTGATATATTAACGTTTCCTAGGTGTTGTGTTGTCTACGTAACATACGCCCATAGAAACTGATCCTGACAACCACTTGTCTCGGCGGAAGCAAGAAGACACATTTTGTGAGGCAGTATGAAATAAGTAGTGATATTTCTTGAGTTGCGCAAACAGGAAATTGAAATTCTATTCTATTCTTGTAATGCAGGAAACTAATAAAAATAAATCTTAATCCTGTAGCTAACTTTGACATGCCTATGGCTAGTTTTGACTCCCAAAGAGAAAGAGATTAAAATGTGATTCATGATACTTTTCTCTTCTTTTCTACAAAAGGCCTGGATAGCCTGATTCTTCTCAGGTTTCAATTGTATCCTGGTAGTGAAACAAAAGCTTCATAACAATGAGTGACACACTTCTCACATCTTGCGGTTACCAAAAACATTACGAGAAGTTACAGTTGTTTGGCTTCTTTTTCCGTATATCTAAATGTATATTTCACAATATTCAAATATATTAACTTTCTGGAGTTTACTGACATCACAGTTTTTCGAATTTAACACGTGAAGTTCGTTCAAACGTAACGATTTGGTCAGGAAAAATAGTTATTAACAGCATTCGTTCGCAATCTCTAGCTAACTCTCTACTAGTAGGTTTGCAAGTCCATTTATTTGCGACGCCAAGTTTGCTCCCTTACTGAGCTCCATATTCCGTAGGAAATTTGCAATATCCTTGCCCTAACTAAATCGTAAATTAATATTTACGCAAAATTCGGCGTCTATTTTCAAAGTTTTGGGCTGGTCGTTGATAAGCCACCTAATCCTCCTGCCAAGCCTTTTTATATGCATAAGATAAACAGTGCTGTTATTAAAAGTTCGGGGTTATACGCTTAATAGTGAACTTTGAAAAAGAAAAACTTTCATTTATGTATCAGCTAATAGCATTCGTTCATGTGAATTGGGCCGCGTAAAACTTGCGCATACGCATGTGCGTCATCGGATGCATCCTGCGTTTTCCTAGCACTTGTCCTTCGCCACTTGTTAATAGCTTACGTATAATTAGAAATATTTCGTCACGACGCATTCCTTCAGCACATAAGGGCCACGTGAATAGCTTCGGAGAACTATTTAATTTATAAACACGCTTACAAGACTTATGTCTGGCACGTTTGTAAGTGCTTAGTATCCGTACCTACCTATGACACGAATTTTAGTAATTGAATAGTCAAAATATAGATATAACATACACAAATATGCTTCTATTATCAATATTAATCTCCAAGATTGACTGATGGTATTATGAAAGTATTGGGTAGAACGCAGGAAACGAAAACATATTATTATCATTAATCACGCAAAATAGATGCGAAAAACAATATTCCTGGACTCTTATTACCAGTAATGAAGAAAACGTGTCTCTTTGGCGCCACTCAGTTGATGATACGGCTGAAACGTGACGTCTTCACGTGACTTACCTGAAACAAAGATAAACAACCATTACATTATTAAGATTAATATGTAAGTAGCGAGGACACGTGGAAACCAACGATAGGTGGTAATAAAGGGTAGGTATTCATACATGAAAATGAAGAAGCTACATTAAAGTTAATAATAATGTGTTACAGGAGATTAGAAAATAAAGCTGTATGAAGGGTTATTTCTAAAGGGTTTTCTTAAGACCGTCTTCAACAGCAAAGATTCCCCGAGGCCATTCAAAGTCAAGTCAAGTACCGATTAAACGCAGGCCTACTTGGAATTTTGATCTAAAGGGGAGCCTCACAGAAGTACCTATATACGTTATAGAGATTTGTTTGTATTAATAATACACTTTACTTAACGCCCTCTATAATTTCCAGATAATAATAAACTATTTAAAGTAGGAGGCCTGGCACAAACACATAAAGTTATGATAGTAACAAAAAAGCTGGGATTGAGAAACATTTTGTGAAGTTTTAAATCTCCTAAACATTGTTCCTCCAGGTTCACAATGGTAATTAATAAAAAGTAAAATCCTCATAGGGATTTCATTTAAACGTACACAATTCCTCTCTGTACTCTTGATTCAGCATTACAATAATAAGTCTGTCTATACATACATGTACGTGTACGTTTAATCTGTGGTAGCTGTCGTAGTAACATATCCCAAAATCCCAAGCACGTTCTTAATAAAACAGTACTCATTTTACCCGTCGCAAAATAAACCGCCCAAATAGTAAAAGAACTATAGACTACACATTATTTACGTATTTCAACAACGACATAACATGCGCATCTCGTTTCTCTAATCGTACCGGAGCAAGACGCTGCATCACAACGTATGCAATCTAATGAATCCATAGTGATGTCTCAAAAATGGTATCAGTGTATCACCATTCAATTAGATCCATTCTTGGTAACAAAGGGCCAATCAGGGCCCAGCTGAGCGATGTGGGACGGACGTGGGTAAGGCGGTGAGGTGCTTCTGATGCAACTTCCTTCACCCACGACGTTGTCGAAAGATTTTGATGTATTGTTATGGACAATCACGCCTTTGTGGTGATTTAGAAATGACTCTACATAGGATTGCCAATCGAACCAATATTGATCGAACCGGACACTACTAGAGTAAAACAAAAACAAGCCACATTTTCTGACCAAATAAAACGCAAGCGCTTCATTAAAATTGCTGCTTATTTAATTTTAACGGTATACAACTTCCATTCTCGATTTTTCTTTATCTCATTACACGCCGCAGGGTAAAAGAGTATCTACCTACCTACTTATTCTGTCTTGTTTGTACACAAATATAAAAACAGCAAAAATAATAATTAAAATTTTATTATCTCGAGTATCTAGAGAAAGGGATTAGAATATTTACGGTTCATTTTCGTTATTATTATTATTAAGCCCTAGCTAGTTATATTAAGGCTCATTCCAGCTCAGGTTGTTATGTTTTCTAGCCATTATCTTTTATGCGATATAAATACTTAAATGCAAAATAAATCGAAATTGTCTCAGCCGTAATCGTACCACCACTCGAACTGCGGCAGATCTTCAGCGTAGATATCTGCAATAGTTTCGAAATGCCTAATAAAATGTAACAGTTCACTTTTATCACCGTCATAACATGCAATTGGCGAAGGCGTTGACGGCGTCGACTCCCACGCATCCGAAACACAGGTAACATTGGACAGGTTCCAAGCACTTGCCACAAGCGAGGGGTTCGATTTTAATGGGGGTTTCGTGTTAGCAGAGTTGTTTTGTAACTCCGTAATCGCTTTATTAGGACGGCAAAATATAGTAATTTAATAAATGTTTATATGGGTGCACGTGATCTTTTACGTATCTGTTTCGATATAATTCAGTAGGTGATTAGAAGCAATTTTGGAATACGTATTTACTTCTCCGTGACATAATGAACACTGCTAGGCAGCAGCGTAAATTTGCATTACGAATTTGTGCTTTAAATCTCATAATGAACAAGTACCTAATTACTACCATAACTATTTTTTGTTAATCTGTAATGTGTCAACTTACAAAACAGAATAGTATGGCGAAGACCCATCAAACTTTGCGATTATTATTGAACTTTGCAAATGCTACACGATCTATAGCCATCCAGGAATCGGGATAATAGGCTATCAAGTCGTAAATATAATTGACAAATGTTCAAACAATGTGAAACGTTTTGTTCATAACATAACTCATGACTGCAAGAATTTCAAAACAGCTTGCCAAAGACTCGATAACAACCAAATTAATTTTATGATTATTGTTACAACATATCATAAAACAAATGAATTACCATATTCGATTACAACTTCAAATTGACAGTTGACAAACGAGGCAAGAAGAGATTTCGCAATGGAACCAACAATTAATCCTTTGGAAGTGAATACTGACGTATTTAGATCTATCCGTGGCAAAGACGTATTACACGCGTTCCGAGTTTGTCCAAACGAGCGCTAGCAGGTGCGTGCATTAATTTTAGTTAACACCTGACTGCGACAGACGGTCTGACAATTATTATTACTGCCAAGAACTTTCCACCTGAAATTTTAGAGAGCTGGAACCCGGATTGATGTTGGAATTTTAATGTGGATTCCGGAACGTTGACACAGACATGGCGGAAGTTTTAGCCTGAGTGAATATTTGGGGGACCATTTTAAGTCGGGTAGCGAATTCCCTCCCGATTTCAGCTGGGTTCAGGGTTTTTTTTATCGCAAGTGGGTAAACAATTTGAAAAGTTATTAATATTAAAAGGCGGCCCTATATATTCACATTAAAAAAAGCTATTTTTATTATAAATGCTAATTTTGAAATTACACAAAAAAGTCTAATAAGTAATAACCTGAAAAACGTAGGTACCAATGATTAATGTGATGATGAATTAATTCTGCATCGCATATTTGAACGTCATCAACTTATAATTCATTTGGTCAAACATAGCCCAAACTAGCAATGTAGATAACATCCAAAACTTGATTTATATAAGTCGAGTCAACAAAAACTAGTAGAAAGTGCCAGAGGAGTCATCGGCACTTGGTATTGGGCCAAATCGAGGCAAGGTCATTGGCTATTTGATAATAACGGGCATAAAGCTATTATGAGGTAATAGATTGTTTGTTTATATTTTTTATCACTACCAGCAGTAGCAAATAGTGTTTCAAATGCTCCGATTATGCATATACCCACATTATTAAAATGCCAATTGATTTTCTATTTATTGCAGGCACTCTAAGAGAAAGTAACTTTGTTTGGACTGATGCTATAATCGTCGACAAATGTACAAGTCACTAAATAATCAATTAATGTCACTGTTAATTTGTTCGTACATAGTTGAGTGAAAGGACGTTAAGTATTGATATTTTAACATATGCATAATTTCTTCACCACCGCAGGAACCACGCTACGATGGCTGGTCACTTCCACCACGAGCAACATGTAGACAACCGGATAATTGCATGAATCCGCATTGTTCAATAATTTCTTAATTAACAGTTTGCAGTTCTAATTAGTCTTGATAAAATTCTAGCAACGCACTCAACTGGCGATCGAAATCAAGCTTACTGCTCCGTTATAATTGGCAATTGCCATGACGAAAGCGCAAAAAATACAACGATGATCAGTTCGACGTGATGTTTTACATATTTTAGAAAAGTAATATATTTTTGACACTATAGGTATTGAAATCGCTGCAAACATCGCAAGTTTACATAAACAACCTTTTACTTTGTAATGCAATTGCATAATTGAGAAAACGAATTCGCGAAACTATTGATATCACAGTTGACTTTCTCGAGCAACTAATGGCAAATAAATTCAGATTAAGTAGTTTACATTTAGTTTTAGAATTCATAATTCAGTTCCGACAAATCAATCAATAGTTTTAACATAACTTGATGCATTCCCAAACATGTCTTACATATCATATGTGAGATTGATAGCAAAGTAGCTACTTTGTATGAGAATCAAAATATTCTCTATCTAGAGATTGGAGATTAACTTGTCACTGTTTGAGGTAATCTTAAACAGTACCTATAAATATATATATTGGAAATCTCGAAACTGCATATATATACTTTGGCGTTTGTTTATGAAAAGCTGCAAGTATAATATATGAAATGTATATAGCTGTTTATGTACGCATTTTTATTCTTCATGGTACATTAGACTATGCAATGCAAACGTGTGCGAGCAATGCACGACTAACTAACCTAGGCTACGGTACGCGGTACTTGCTGTGGTTTGAAATGTAAACAAATAAACAAGGCTGGAAGTGTTCGATACAGATTCCAATAGATATAAGCGAGCTCGTGAGATCACGATTCTGTTACACTAGACCAATTACAGGATAAAACATAAGAGAGAAAATCAACCGGTTTAAATGTTTTATTTAAAATAAATGATATTGGTACTAAAGTGTCCACTACAGTACAATAGTTCTTTAAAAATATTACAGAGACGCAAGACGTAAGTACAGAGTGAGTTTAACGTAAAGGATACGTTATTAACACTGATGTATGAACAAGCATTTCACATGCCTTAGGGAGAAAAGCAAACATACAATGCATCGTAATCATTCTAGGATCGCGGCGGCTTAGCGATTAGTTCCACACAGAGAGCCCGAGGTCGCAACTCGCGACATGCAACTTGCAACCAGCGTAAACGCAGGCGACTCACGATATAATCTCTTTATGCCTAAGATAAGATACGCCATTATTTACTGCAAGTGAGATGCTTCAGAGAAGACGTTATATTGTTGGGGTAAAAGCCATACCGGTTTTGCTTTAGATTCACTCTTCAAATCCAACTAACTCCTAGTGCGAAATAATATGCTAGCGTTAAACACAGTTGATTTAGTTTCAAAGCTTGATAATAATATTGAAAGCATTACAAACATTAATGGCTTAAACGATTTGATTCAGTCACTCAAAAGACCTTGAGATTAAATAGCCTCCAGTGACAAAGATAATAGTTTAATTCGTATTGAAGTAATGGGTAAGAGGATAATGAACCTCTTGTAACACTAAACAATCGAACATGCGATGATTCAAAACAATAAAACAGCTTTAATCAAGTCATTCGATGACGTCTTATTTACAGACCAGAGTTTTTTTAATCGCTTCATTAACAGAGGAGAAATTGCATTCAAATGGCATGTTATGTAATAGTTTTACTTTTAGACGGATTTTTACAAGGAAAAAGATTACACGGAGATTCCAGATAAAAAAATTCAGTCGAATGAATCCATCGCAGTTTCTCTGTCTGGGAACGTGTGCCAAAGGTTAAAGACGATCATACATAAGAGGTTAAATAAGAGTCCAGTCCGGTCGCATAAACGGGCTGTATGTAATTTAGAGAGCGAAACCGGAGTATTTCGCTAGTCACAAGTGAATTGCAATTCACCGTTTATTTCTGCACCATCATGCACGTACAACAATACATTTCCTTTGTCGTGTTATATCTCCGTAACACCGTTAGATTAAAACCAACAGCGAATCCATGAGAAACGTATTTAAGAGTTGATCTTTTCAATTGCTCGACATAATACTTTCACGTTTTATGTAATCACGCGCCTCTGGGCTCGCCCATCCGTCATGCCGCTGGCTTGTTATCTTGATATAAACAAAGAAAGTATCGCTTTTATCTCTAATCTTTTGAAGAAAGGTGAGATAAGTGCATCTTCAACGTAAGAGCTGTTCGGCTCGTACTTTATAGCAGACTTTTGAAAAAAGGCTTCCATAATAACTTATGAGGCGTACTATAAGGCTTTTCGTTTTTCATTTTTCTACGCTCATTCATTTTTAGCGGTGATAATGTTAAACAACAAGAACCGCAAAACCAAGTGAGTATAGTCTACACTACAACATACAACTACGGCAAAAAATCATGATCTAATAAAACGTGAAAAAACTAATACGTATTAGTTTTTTCACATTATCTTGAGTAAATGCACATAATATGTACATAGAAATACTCGTGGCATTTAGAGTTCTTAAATGTAACGAGAACAAATCATAAGGATTCTTCATCGTTAAAAACTGGACTATAGTTGTTACTTAAGAAATATTATTACCTTACAGAATATTTGTTTTATAAAATAATCGTAAATATGTCCAAGGGTCGATTCTCCTAAAACTATACTGTATAGGTATGTTGTAAAGGTAGAAGTACGGCGCCGGCCACCAAGAAAAGGAAGAATTCCTACTGTGCCAAAACAGTCATCCAAATTATGCTAAGGACAAGGCGAGGACGCTAAAAACGTGACCGGAACATTTCATCCTCCATACACGTTTGTATTGTGTAAACTCTAAGCCAAGGGCCATATGAAAACGATACATCTAAATCTCTTCCAATCGGATTACAACTAGCTCAATATGAAGCCGTACACGCTCGCATGACTGGGTCAAAGCCATTGCTTTTTTTTGTAAAATTTGCAGTAGTTATACAAAAAAGGCGATATAAGGAAACTGTTGTGTTTGTGTCCATGCAGTATTAGTCACATATGGATTTTCTTTGAAGATGAGATTTGATAATAAAATAGAGAGCGCGATTGTAAATACATCTTGTTATCAAGTATTTGTTCTAGAGGAAAACAAGATAAGGTAACTGTAACAACTTGAAACTAAATTAAATACACTCAAGAGGAACCTTGGGAATTGCAGATGCGTCCTCAATACTAGTAATCGGTATCGGTACCTACGTGCAAAGGTAGATGACAAACCATGAGTTTCATTCATGCGTTGCTAAGGTCAACGGAGTAGCATTGAATCCCATTGTTTCGCACGACGCATTGATTCCCATGATTAATTTGTTGTCCACGTCAGCCGTAAAAAGTTTGCATGTCAGTTCCTTGTGTTTAGTTTTTGTTGTGGTGATATAAACGACGACCAGGTTTCTCGAAGAGCTCATAATTATGTTAATGCATGAAATAAAGCGCATTAAACCTTTCGGCTCTGGGTATAGTAAATAACAACACTACTATGTCGTGTTGCTTTATTTTCATAGATATGTATGATAATCCAGGTGAAATGGATGGCGCCACGCCTCTTGCTAACGTAGTGAGGGGTAGGGCTTTTTGGCCTCACGCAACCCTGTTTAGTTTGTTTCAACGCTATATTTCAGTAGCTGAAAAACCTACTATAGTCACATTATAGCGTTCTGTATCATTGTAGATGTTATTTACTAGTATTTTATAAGTTTCAAGTCTTCAGCTCTTTACAACTTACCTTCACAGCATGTTTTGGCCACTGATGAATTCTTGTGGATTCTCAGTAGAAATAGTAATTTGGAAACTGCAATGTTACAGATAGACAAGGAGTGGTCGTGATGAATAACTTCCGATAATCCCCATAAATGATCTCATGGTGTTTGTAATAAAATAGTTCACAATGAGTATTCGGATCTTATGATTCCAGTCATCAAGTCAGCGGGGCGAAACATCCTGAGTTTAATGGTGTATGCCAGTCGGCAGGCACAGCACTGGTATCAGATAGCTTTATTGTTCCAAGTCAAGGACGGATGTTACGAAAGGACTTTACAGCAAGATCTTATTTTGTCGTAATCTCAAAGTAATCCTTGATAATGCTGCTATATCCGGAGAATCTAGAAGCCGTGTTATCAATTCACAAAATTATCCGTTTACTTTCATGTGAACCAATCTAATTAACTGCGACAAGATCTAAGAACCCATGGGGGAAAATATGGAGTGAATATTTAGCGGTTAAACAGAGTTATTAAGTCACACAGATCATTTTGGTGTTTTGCACTAGACAAGATAATAAACTAAGAGAAAACCTTAAATATAACAAGTGCATTCTCGAAATTACCTGACAAAGTCTGACAGTTTTTTCGTTAAAATTTGGACTTGGCTAATCTAATCCCGCAAGGCAATAAGGGCATTGACATAAAGGCAAAAAATAACATATCAGCCTTTCAAACTAAGTTACTTTGAACGTGCTAAATCCTCTAATCGGTTAAAGTATTTTTGCGAGAACAGCCGTAAGTAGAGCGGCGATTGGTGACAAGCTGTCAACCCCATTACAGAGATTAAAGCGGACGACAAACTAAAGCGAATATAATATAACAAAGTATAAAATAACCGCAAAGAATCGAGAGAAGACACACCTGCATTTTTTTTTCGAACACCAATAATTAGCAGGTCGGAACATAAAACATTTCTTCTAATAAGTGTCATATAAGAATGCACTTAGAACGACCTACGCGAGTTAAATCGACACCGTTGTAAAAAGTCGGCCTCGATCGTACTATTTCACGTGTACAGCCTTCTGTAAGCGACTAAGTTGATAAAAGGCGGTTAGATGTAATTATGTACGATAGTTGGTTATTTTCCGTATGATTCTTACCAAATTAATATACTTAACTTACTGATGTTTTACCTTTCATTTATGCATGTTACGTGTTTCGATTAGGTACTTAGTGTAGATATCTATAGTAGGCAGTATTATGAATTAAGTATGAAAAAAAATCTTTCTGGATAAATGTCTAGTCTAGGCTACGAAGATGCAAATAATGAAATAACGAGTGTTTTTTACCGCAATGTTTTCCAAAGTAATTGAAACATGTGTTTGTAAAAAATACATTTATAAATACATATATTTTTCTTATTTTGAAGCTGACAACAGATGCAGTTAAAATAGATACTAACGTTTATTTAAAGCATGTAATTCCAATCAAGCTGATGACCCGCTTAAACTAGAACCACGCACTCGCATACTCGGATCGTCTGGCGCCGTGTGGGCGACTATGCCATCTGTCGCGACACAGTTGAGAAACTGCGGCTTACCTGTTGATGGTTCCAGCCTAATACTCATGGGAACTGGGGAATATCATCAAATTACTGAAAGATAATTACTGATACCGCTAGACGTCGCAACGAGATTTATGGCGGTTTGATTGGGATTTACTAGTCTATACGAAAGCAAGCAGCAAAAGCAGTTTGTCCAGAACTCTCAGCTTGACTTCTTTCAAATTGTTCGGCGCCACGCTTTGGTACACAATTTCCCCAATCACGTCAATGACAGATGGCACCCGGTGAGCTCTCATTAAGGTCCCCTCGTGCAGTCCTCAACGTCACTTTTCGGAATTTTCGTTAGCAAGCAAAACCGACATCAATGTTTAATTACGATCGTCGGTTACTGTCCGTCCCTCGCCGATCCAGGTTTATAAAATAACAGTTAGGGGATGAATAAACCAATAGGGACGCGAAAGTTTACGGATTACCTAGTTGAGGGTGTCGATTCTGGCTCACGATTAACTGAGCCAGTGCAAGACAATTTTCGATTTTTGTATGAAGTTTACACTGGGCATAAACCTTGTAGCGGCAGCGCCTGTACCTACTGTACCATATGCGACGCTAAGGTATACTTATTCAACTCTCTACAAACTTGGGAACTGGCTCTAACCAGAACCGTAAGCGGTGACATTGAGAAAAATGTGGTCGCAAGCGCAACCTTACATCTGTGGTGTGGAAGCCAAAGTAAACGCCTCATTAGAGTAATTACATAAATTGCTATAGATGTAATGAGTTTTTTAACCACCACACCCTCCACTGTAAATGATCCTTGTTAAGTTAACTCGCTTTATCATTAAGAGATCATGACATATCCAATTAAGCAGGGCTTTTAGAAGGCTTCCTAACGAGTTTTGCGTTATAAGTTATGATCCGCTGCCACGCGAGTAGGGTGAATCCGAACTTAACAGCCAGTTGTAAAAAGCTGCTTTATTTACTTCCAAGGTTATTTTAGTTTGGTTAAGCCACTTTTAATCACACTGAGGATTCTTGTCAATACTTGTTTCAAGTTTCAGTAAATAAGAATCGACCACCCTCGCCAGTTTTTGCTATCTCCCTTCTACACTGCACCCCTCAGAGAAACCACCTGGTCTACAGAAATCGAGGGGTGGCCGGAACATTAAATTAGAAAAGACCAAAGCCTTAAATGACAAACGACCTCGCACATAACTGGACAATGATAATAGGTATACACGGTAAACGAAATAAAAACTTGCATATTTACAGGTGTTTCAATAAAACTATGTATTTATAAAATTACAGAAGCGAATTTTCTACTACAACGCAATGCGTCGTGTCGTTTCCCCACGTGTCGTTTTATGTTTGAAGCAGTTTCACAGGCAGCAAACGAATGCATTTGATACAATTAATTTAGAGACCATCTGATGCTACAAATTAATTGAAACGACACACATACGAAATTTTAGGAAATGAACATTATTAAAACATTGCATAACTACCAATGTAGGGGAGTAGGACGCATAATATTACCACCGCGAACTATATCAGATTACATAACAGTCGTATACAACTATACATGCATAGCCACATGTAATTTATAGTATAGTTATATCCACATCATGGATGCCTTGAGGTGTCAATAATAAGCCAAAGCAGGCCAAAAGTTCAGCGGAGCCGCAAGCGCTTCAATGCAACATAAAATTAAAGATGCGCGCTCAGAGTATATGAGATTCTAAGTTAATTCCACACCTTCATTTCCAATCATACGAAGGAAACAGGAAACAACTATGGATCTTAAACGCGTTACATCGAAGTTATCACAGCAATTTCCTCATTTAGAGGCCGTTGAGTGCAATGTTGCAGCGCGAGTATACGTAATATGTGTCAACGGAAGCAAGTTCATCAAACTACGAACGTTTCGACACGAAACTATGAACGTTGACCCAAGTCAATATGTTTATTTAGCATAAGTAACACGTGCAATTTACGGTCATGAGTAATAGACATATGACTGATTATCGAAATAAGATACTGATTTATTAATCACACGAATAGTAGTTTGAAGATCAAAGAGGAGAGGAATACTCAAGAGACAATAATCTAAGCCTAACGAGAACTAGCACGTTTCGACTGTCTCACACCACAGTCACTGACAGACTATGCTCCGTAGTTGTAGTCTGGACGACTGGCGACGATCTATTTTAGGCCGATGTTAACCCACATTCACAGTTCCAATGCTACAAATTAGCTTACTTTACCCCACCAGCCGCTGATTAGTGGTTAAACAATTTTAACCAGTACAGATTTTGCTTTAGGCGCTATGCCAAAATTAATGATACAAGTCGGACACGGTTTTAAGTGTTTTAGTAATATATCAAGAATATTGAGACACTATAACGAATGTATAATTCCATAAAATTAAATCAATTTGCCTTTTAAATTATAATCGGAAATAGTATTTATACTATTTCCGCGTTGAATCTAATTCATATAAGATACAGACATAGTTGCTGCAAAGTGGACTCCTACGCTAAAACAGAATAATTTATACAAATCGAACAAAAGGTAACATTATACGTTAAATGGTTATCCCAACCGGTTCATTTACAACATGCGAAATTGCATAACATCTTACAAAAGAAGGTATCTTTCACGATCAGCTTATGAAAGTAGGCTTTTTTTGCAGCAAAAACGATCAATGATCAGCGCAATCATATTAAACCGTATACAGAAATATAATGGAAATCGGACTAGATACACATTACGATAAGTGATCGTTAAATACTAATTGATGTGTATAGCATAAAACGGTAATCGCTAATAACCGTTGTTTCATAGTTTGCATGTTTAACGATGACATGCCGTATTGACGAAAACGGTTTAAAAGCATTGCATGGCGAGTTCCCGTCTTGCGGCGCATTTCCGAGCTGTTGCGCAAGCGAGTCCCACCTATGCGATGCGCACGCGATGCACCGGAAACGACGGGTTTTTTATGAACCGGTGTTGCCGTTAAATTTGAAGATGTCACGAAGCGAAGATGCAGTCGTGTTTTTACGTCGTTTTCGGCGGAGCCAGTCTACTTTTTGTCAGCAGAAATGTGGAACGTTTAATGTGACAACTTGACAACCGCAGATCAACAGCAGCAATTTGTTTGGAATTGTCGTCATTTTTTTTTTGTCAGCAACGTCTTTGGATATGTATTTTACTGGGATTCTCAAGTTTTTATCAAGAAGCTTTCGATGGTCAAGCTTCATGGAATTTGTGATAATGGAGAAAGATTCCAAATTGAAATACTTTTTTTATATAATAACAGTGGAATAGATTACTTTTGGGATTTTCACTTCTAATGCCACATTCTTCCTCTTATCTAGTCCTTACTAGTTCCTCACTTACCCAAGTGGGGCGTCGCGGGCAGCCAACTCGAACGCGTTACGTTTTTTACACTGGTACCCCAGTTAACGTGTATACCTATATTTTTAGCTTGCGACAGTGATATTATTGAATGCCCATGCAATTTACGAATCAATCAACTAAACGTTCCACTTTGATTCGACAAAAAATAAGTCTCAATTTTATTGTAATATTCGTAAACTTAAAATGGATACGATATGGTGTTTCAAAGTTCACGAGGAATTAGGAATTGACATCTATTGTTATCGATTTACCATAAAGTTGTGTCTGACCAGCGAAATCAGTGAAGCATCACATATTGCTACGCTGCTGTGTGATTAACTAGCCACGGAAAGAAAGTTTGCCACATTACTTTACTTACATTATATGAATATCGCAGACGGCACTGTGTGTTTAAAAATGCACAACGTTTCATTAACGAAACAATAAAGTTAGGTAGCGCTGCCCATTTGTAGAATAGTTAGAAAACTAAACAATCTGCATTAATTACGTCGTAAATTCTTCACTTAGCAATGGGGTCTCGTTTAGCTAGACTGCGTATGTATAAATGGGGGGAGCATTGCAATCAGTTAGGGATACAGTTTAGAGACAATTTTAAAAACTTTTCTAATGTAATGCTTCCTTAAGCCACCATTCCATAACACCCATTTTCATTGTAACCGCACTATTTTTCTCCACCGTCCATTTGTCACACTAATCGAATCATCTTGTCGATAGCGTGCGGTTCGGTTGTTAACAATAACATATGGGGTTTTTTCAATTGTAGAAAGTTCACAAAGTAATTGGTGATTTCAATTAGCATTTTCTGTTATGGTAGAGCAACGGGCTGTTAATTTTATGGCAACTTGCACTTTCTACATGTTTCGGGCACGCGACTTCCGAGCCGCTTTCGTGGATTTACAATTCCGATGAGTTTATGGACGACCTTGTTGCGAGACGCGCTGCAGATGTTGTAATACCCTGGTGGTCCTTTTCGCGTGGCTCGCGTCGTAATGGTCTGATTCATAGAATTTGACACGTTGTTAGCATAAAGATAGACTGAGTGACTCATTGTGACTAAAGTTCAATACTGTTGCAGTTCAAAATTATAGGGGAAATACGGCGATAAATAAATATTTTAATTATTTGTCTGTATTATTTGCAGCTCTGCAAAGTCGTGATGGAAATTAAAGTAGAAACATTTCACCACACTTCAAATCAAGAGTAACGCGATTACCTTGTGACTACAAAGTTAATACCGTGACATCGCAAAAATAAGATTACGCGTCGACTTTCAAACTAATTACTGGAAACTACGTACTTCGGAAAGCACTTCGCGTGTTTTACTTTAAAAAGCCATAATTTAAATTAAGTTATAAAACAGGTCCATAAATTTCTCTCTCGATAATAAACGGTTTTGTTTTGGTAGATAATAATTATTATTGTAAGATTCATGGATGGTTGTTACATAATTTAATTGGCCGTTTTTGTAATATTTTATTTATGGAAGTGAAGTAGCCCTTAAGGGAAAACTTGTTAATACATTAACAGGTCCAAAGTACGAGTTTCCGATAATTCTCACGTGGGTTTCGTCATAAATAAGCGTTTGGGCATGCGCTTGCACCCATGAAGCTAAACCGGCTGAAGTAATTGTATGTAGCCCATTTCGTTTTGAGATTGTTATCATGGCATAATCTTCGTAGTGTGTTAAGTGTTGGTTACGTCAGAGGCTGTGGTTTTGGAAATCGAAAATAATTTATTTTGGTTGGCTGCACCGTATTTAGCTTGATATCATACATTAAAAGATTATAACAGATATAAATAGAAAGGGAAAAACTGCCATCAAGTCAGTAACTATTAAAGCATATTATTAAGATTTCATTTTCTTGATTACTCAACTATATAAAAAAGTACACTGTGTATAAAGTAGTTTTACAAATACGTAATTAAGGGTCAGTGCCTTCTCGTAATCTGATACCACCTGCGAGCCTGTAACATTGCATTTATAAACAATTACAAAGTATCAGCTCCTGAGTATTACATTCTGTGGGCACATAGGTGTGTGCGAGTCTCTCTGACACCTCCCTCTCTCGAAGCAAAATACATATGACGCCTTTTAAACACGCATTTCTAACCACGTAAACTAAGTAAAACTGCAACAACCGTACATTACATTACGAACATCATGCAGATTAGTGCATGTCGCTTCTTTAATCAACCGTGGGCAGGCGCAGTCATCCGGAACAGACGCGCCCGGTGCATCGAAACGCCGAAAGCCAACCGATTGTCCGTCCCCATTACCAAACTAGCACTGTTTCAACACAGATATTGTAAAGATCTTGAAGCTTCATTCATTACCAGCGTTACATGATACTCCGGGGCCGCGAGAACATTCGTCCATCACTTAATGCATACGGAAGGGGCCACGTGTGAAATAATTTTGGGTTGACTCAATTCTTGTGTTATGTGTTTCGTTAAACAGTTCATTCAACGACCGCCGCTGTTGTGAACTTTTACGTAAGCCACATTCAAATTACGAACGTTGGTTAATTGAATGCGTCATTATAGTTTTGAGATTTTTGATAACATTACACTGTAAATGAGATCGGGTAATTAAACATGGCACATTAACGCATCGCGCATGCGCTTATGTAAGCAAGGAGGTCATGTGTGGCGAAATTTGAATAAAGAGAACCGTCGCCATGCAGGAAAATGTGATAGATAGTGACGCAGAAAGTTAGCTAGCTGGCGATAAGGCGTTATCTTCAAGACGTCTCAATCAAAATGTTGCAATAATACTTTTTATTGCACTCTAAATAGGTACGTTATATTGGCGAGTTCTAGTTATTAAAAACAACACGAAAGGCAGCTCATCGCCACGAAACGATGCGAAGCTAAGCAATTTGATGCAGTGATCATCACAATTAAGCGGAGCCGAATCTCAAGGTGTTGAAAACTGTATTTTCAAAAGAATTACCATAAATATCGCTATCAATTTCTAAAATGTTTTTGTAACATTATTTAATGTAATACAATGTTCATAATCAACTGTACTGTACTAGAGTTACTGGTAATAATTAAGTAATCACCCGTTCTTGATTTCTACTAATGATTTCAAGAATTTTATCAAACGTTTGGAATTCTTGACCCCGTTTTTCATTAATATCTCTACCAATCAACAATGTTCATTGTTGCATTCTACATTGGCGTATCACACGGTTCTATTTTAAGACCATCAATATCGTCATTAATAACTTAGTTATCATCCAGACCTTGAATCTGCCTGGATACTCTCGCTTTTCGCTGTCGGAATGTCGCCGGCCGACCTGCGCCCGCGCCGCTTACGTGTGTTACGTGTCGCAAGTAAGAGGTCGCCGTGCTAAGGAGGTTAATGCATGGTTAACTATATGCAGGGTGGTTTTGTTGTTTTCGTGTTGTTCCTGCGCTCGCGTTGCGATCACGACAGGATAGAATGGCATTGTTGTTTGTTATGTTGGTCTGTACTTTCAAGAGGCGGCTTTTAAGGAAAGCCGTTTAGCTGGAACAATGATATAGGTAGGTATGATTGTAAACAGCAGAATTTTTATAATACAGGTAACACAGAAACACAGGTATATTAACTAGTTTTTTATTAAAAGATAACACAAACTTAATTCAATAACAAACACAACAAATTCCAAAGCCCGTAACAAGTTTCTGTTAACTAATCTAAAAGTAGACTACTGTGGATTGTGAGAACCACGGTCGCCATTGCAGCTAGATTTTCTTTATAGATAATTTGAGATCGGAACGATTTAAAAATTCCTCGTCTCACTTAAAGGCTAGATTGCCCAGTAACCTGGGCTAAAAATACACCGCCACACCGCAAAATAGACGCAAGCGGTAACGACTAGTTTGTAACATGAAATGCTGGTCTAGATACCTGGAACTATGCTTTCTATATTTAGATCCTAGTAACTGGGAATGTTGGGGGTGTTCAATTTACTTTTGAGAAAAATATAGCTAACGAACACTATCTATTACTGCTAACTGCTCTTCTATCTGATTTATCCATAAAATTTATGATTTTTTAGCTGCAAATAAATACGGTTCAACTAATAGGTCAAAGATAGAGTAGCGGTTATTTTGTATAAAAATAAACTCCAAGAAGCGCAGCGAAAACGTTTATTCGTCTAGACTCAGATGTTCTTGACCTTTGCTTAATCCCACGATTCACAATTCATCGATACAAACAAAGTGTTACATCAAAACATATTTAAAACGTATCCACTAATTCTAATTAACCTTCGAATTCTATTTTTGTATCCCAATTAGATTATCTAGAACTCGTAATACTTACGAATATAATATGAATTAAAACTGTTCTCAGACGTTGAATTCTCTTGAGACTTAATGAAATGAAGTTCACAGAGGATTATTTACTTTTCATTTAAAGGTCGACTTCCATTAAAGCGACATTTCAGACTAAGTGAGATTAACCTAACAATGAATGCATGTTGGTATTACTCGTACATTACTTACGTGTATTACCCGAGGGACCAATTTATCCTCAGTATAACCTGTTCAGATATTATCGGGATTTTTTTTATACCTAACAAGTATAGGTACTGCGTATTGTCAGGTTTATAATAACCTCTTTCCCTTTCTTCCATGAATGTCATTAAGAGGCGTGTAAATAAAATAGATTATGATATGTTTTATGCGACAGGCTAGCAACTACCTCGTTTATCTAACTAAAAATCTAAATATATATTACATGTGGCCACGCAGCGAGGAAAAGTCATGGTCTTATCTTTGTAACGTTTCGTGTACTCTGCCTACCCCATTACATTACCTCCATGTGCAAATTATATGAAATCGAGTGTCGCTCGAGTGTGCTATTTTACTTGCAATTCAAATTCGTCCAGTCCAGCTTTGAATATTCAAGTCTGCGTATGCCTCGCCTCGGCAAGACTTTCTGTAATGCCTAGTGCTAACTACGTTTTACAAGCGAGCAATAAATTATCACAACAAGGTGTTAGGAATCTTCGGCCCTCCGCCCAGCCGCGGTTCACTGACCGGGCTTTGAGGGACAAACGTCGAGGGGAATCTCCAATTCGGTGTTAAGAGCCGTCGAAAAAGAGCGTAGCATTGATTTAGGGCTTTGTTAAACGTTCCTTGCTGTGCAGTTGATAGAATCACGGTTTAATTAAACAGAAGTAACTGTTAATGAGGCATTGTCTTACAAATTGTTTGCTAATTGTAATTCCGTAAGCAACCGTAGATTCAGATTAAGATTGGAGTAGGGTAGATTTAAAAGCAGCTTTTTTGAAGTACATATTTCAGCTAAAATTAATCTAAGTAAGAAAGCTAAGTCATTTGACCTGGCGCAAGTAATCCATCAAAGACGCAAAGCAAAATGTAAAACAAAAAATAATCAAAATGACCGTGACTATGCGAGACCCTCGAAGTATAAAGTATATGCTCATATTCCTTTTATAGAGTCTTACAAAACACGCCTACAGTCCATGTGCGCCGTGCACACGATATAGAATACCTAATAAGCGGATTGCTTTAAGAAATCCGTGCCTTAACCCGGAGGTCGACGACCTCTGGCGGTTAAGCGCCGGCGCAGCCTTTATTGTTGTCTATGGTATAGTTTCAGTCGTGCCTCTATATTCTACACTTAACAGAAACAGAAAAAGTTATGGTTAATACTTTGTACAGGCTATTAATACTTTGTATCGAACCTATATTTAGAAACAATAATCGTGATTTCCGATAAGCTATTAACAGTGTCATGAGCATAAACGCGGTCACGTACTGGCAATGCTTCTTTTATAATCGTAATCTTTGTTGCCAATGAATCATTAATGCACAAGCTATATGTCGCTATACCTATGTACTGACTACTTGGTTTTAAAATTGTTGTTTTTAGATGAAGTTATCTCATTGCATTTACAATCACAAAATTAATTATTACGTCAATTATGTCAATTAAGTTTTGAGTAAGCAAGATAGTCTGAATTAACTTATCAACATAATTTACAAAATTGACCTCTAGCTACTGTAAAGAACATTAGCGAACAGTTCGATTACATTATCGATCAAAAATTTTGAGTCGTTTATAAAAATATTAATTGATTTCAATCACTCGCTTTCTGGCCTAAGAATAATGCTCATTAGAGTTTAGTAACTTAATGCAGTAGGTCGTGTAAACAACGCCCTAACGCGCTTATTATGTTACAGTAGACAAGGGAACTATCGAAAACAGCAATCATCCAGATTTAATCCAAACCACTGCTAATTATCTTGGGACGTGCCATCCTCCATCCATAGTGACTGGAGAATATTCGTACAAGTTATACAACCGGGTGAAATTAGAAAATATCTGTAAGGAGAAATAAAGAAATCGTTTGCTTTGGGTGTGAGAAAGTTTCCGGTGATGTGGCGTGATTTGCGGATCGGACTGATTAATGGGCTCGTTTACGATTATTATTGGGAGCCAAACGCCGTCCGCACGTAATAAATAATGTTTTAATTAAGACCGAACGGTAAAATATTGTTTTAACTTCAATAGGCGAACGACAACTTCAAAACTACACGACTGTGTACTAATAATAACATAAACGCACAAGTTAGGAAGCATGAAACCAAGTTCAGCATGCGACTTCGTATCTGTAGGATTAGTACAGTCGAGTTCATAAATATATGAGCAGACAAATGCCAAACATGTAAACTTTTGCACCTTATTGTCAATGTCATGAACTCATGAAGGTGTATAGATAATTTTGAACCCTCAGTTTTGCTCATATATTAATGAACTCGACTGTACATAGGTACTTCGAATATGTAGTCGACGTGTTATTCTTCTCTACTACACCTATAAACAGTACCGTGGCTGACTAACAGATAAAAGACAGTCTAAACTAATAATGCTAGGACGTAAAATTTGGCATGCATGTACTTTTAATATCTATCATCATAATGCACCAAAGAAGGAATTTTCGAAAATCCAACGAGATAGGGAAAAATCTAAACTGTTGTATTTCTTTGTTAGTAAGTAGAGGACTAACTCCGAAAACAAGTCATCAATAGCAAATTACAATAACTCTCATTCGCATAGGCTATTTTTGTTCGGGGTTGTCAAATGCAATAATACCAATTAAAATTGTGGCAGAAAAGTTAAAAAGTTTATTTTCAACAACATCTTGGACAACGGCATCACAACATTACACTACGTGTGGTTTTGTCAATTTGAACCACTAAATTTTAACTGCTATTTGTCAGATAATACTGGACTTACAACTCTATACACATTACTTTGTTTATTTGCTAATTGTGGGAAACGAAACGAACTTGATACATAATTAGAAAATAACGATAGCAATCCGCAATGAGTAGCATAACTTTCTATGGAATTAACAACTATAATTATTATTGCATAACGAACAACAAACTTTGTTACCAACATGTAATGTAGGCTATTTTTATTAACATACCGCTTACCCAAATTTTATCGCCCGTTAATGTGAAATACCTGGGAATGTTAATATCAATTAAACTGTATATTGAACGAAATGAAATAAAAATTGGAAGTCTGAATATCATCGTCATCTTTCTTTCTTTCCGCGAAAAAATGACGTATCAGTTATTGGTGTATTTAACTACCATTGTAGCTATTTCAGTAGGTATTGTTAGGTACTGAATTGCTTTTTTATCAATTGCTGCTATTACTAAGGTTAAAAGATAGTTCAGTGGAAAATGACACTGCAGTTTCATTAATTAAACTGATATTTAGATAGCAACAAGATGAAAGAAATAAATAGACTTAAAATTATCGTCTGCTATGGATCTTCAGTTCATACGCATATTCCAAAGAAGACGTCAAGACAGTAACCGATCGAGTTAAAATAGTACCGCGTCAGCGTCATAGAAAGCGTGTACGATCCGATCGGCAATTAATAGCATACGTTCGAGATGTTCTTGCTTCTTGCTATTGTTCCATCGGCAGCTTTAATTAGAGGCGAAAGTGTAATGAGCGCCGCGTGAAAGTACGCACGTGAACGTCCCAGGTGTATTGTGAAGTTTTTTAACAGGTGACAAGGACATCGCCACCGCAGAAGCAGTAGCGATTAATATATTAGCTGTTAATAAATTATGTCGTGTGGCAGTGGTGATGGTTCTCAATAATACGTGGGTGGAACACACCGCAGGTGGCAGTTGAATCTTCGAAACTTGCCCTCCACTAGCGGTGTATTAAAGACCACGCACTTGAAATATGATATTGATGAATAATGGTTGTCATTTTGTATAGGTATTGGATAATTCAGCATATTGGAACTGATTGAAAGATCGCGACAAGATCGTAACAACGGTAGGTACGTTAATAACAGATTACTATCCGGCCAAATATACATTTAAATTCCCAGCAGTGTTAGAGCAAAGGCATCTGCAATGCAGTGCAATTTACGCGCCGATGAAATATGTATTCCATAATCTTAATTTTGAAATGAAGCTTATCTGGCGTGCCAGGACTCGGTTCATCTTAGAAATATGGACAGAGAACTAATTTAGTTTTCATACTCTTTGACTCTAAATGGGCATGCTAATCACTAACAAATAACTCTTGCTAAAATGGACAAGATTTTAACACTTTACGTGCGTTTCGTGTTCATTTTATCTGCGCTACATTTCTAAGTACAGTCAAAGAATTTAATTCATGAGCCACCATGAAATCAAGTCACAGTAAACGTCATAGGCACATCCAATTAGTTATCAAGGGAAACCGTAATGATTTTTATTTCAAAAGATTCTATGGTGGCTCATGAATTAAAGTCCTTGACCGCACCAATCATTCCAAGTGAAGCTCGTATAAAAGTTTTAATGCAATTTATCTAGAGCTTGCACATTAATAAATGAATAGGAAAATTACTTAGAATTTATACGCAAATAGAGAAATAACTTTAGCATACCAGCAGAGGAGCAGTTGAGTAAGTTAGTGAACTAAATTGATTTAATATTGTTTAGGAGCCGCAGATTAAAAGAAGTTTGTTTATACTTAATGTTTCACAGAATAGCTACAGTCTGGTTAATTATGGAGTAAGGTCGGAAGACTTAATTGGGCTGCCATGTTTATGGATACGACACCGTTGCTCCTAATTTCCTTTTAACGAAGCGTATTTCAGCTTTAATAGAAGACTTGTTTACAGATGAGTTAATTTGAGTTAGTAGAATCCCAGAGGCTGAAAGGACAACGAATTCAATTACTAATTCATTACACGAGCTAATTACAAATGTATTTTTGATAACATAGTTTCCAGTGTCCAGTAAACGTTTTTTTTATTAAAAATTACAGGAAGCTGATAATTTGCATTCCAAAGAATTATCAATATGCCGAGCGATAGACGCGTGTGATAAACATTATCAAATTGTCTACAACTCGGTTATCAATGTAAATTTTCGGTTTTATGTCATAAATTATTAATTTAACTTGTGAAGTAATTGGACAATAAGAGACAAGTTGCGAGAAAATTCGAATTGTGGTTTACAAAGAAGGTACAAATTGAAGGGATATTATATTAAACAACGTTTTTGTTCGCGGTCGGGGCTGCGGCTCCAAGATAATCATGATTAAAAACTATTATTTGCTCACCGATAATCTTGCAATCTTCTTATTGGTAAACATTACAATGATGTAAGTATTGGATAACTTTATTACGCCTTATATAATACCCACAATGTTTGTACAGATACAAAATAACACACAGCGCAGCACACGACGTGCAATGCTAGAAACATTGCTAACTCGTTGGAATTAAATTACTTTTGTTCTGTAAATTATGTAATTTCTTTCAACGTGCTCATTACTTCACAAGATTGGCAGACAGAAAACAAACCTTTTGTTTGTTTAAATAATTTACTAAGGTACTTTTTGAATTAAAGAATACATAGTAATATAATAACACAACTTAATATAACAATGTGGAAAAATTTGGGTATTCAGAGTAAGTTGAAATTTAAAAGGTACATGGGGCTGCTGATAATTAGTCTAAGTAGGTACCTAACTGTGAAAGAGAAGACTATTTTTTTCTACGCAGATTTTTGTCAGCGAAACTAGTAAATTAGGGTTTAATTAACCAATTCATCCAGATGATGTCAAATCATTTACAATGATTTCAAATAGTATTTTCGTAGATAATGACACTTTAATTTATCACCAATATAATACGATACATGTATGCTTTAACATTGCAATAATATAATAAAATAAAAGGTTGAGTGACAAAAGACGGCCTCTTTAATTAAACAACATAGTCACTTGAAGTACATTACTATACAGGGTGACACATAAGACGTGATACAAAACCATTTATTTATAGAAGTTACCTTAATACTTAAAGATCCCACTATGTCCCGTATTGTTAAACTAATTGGAAGTATCGTTTTTAATTTTTTTAAGTAGTCCTGTTATTTTCTGCTCCTCATGGTTACCCTAACACAACTTGTTAAGTGTAAAGAGTTTGAAATCAGTTTCATAGTAAATACTCTTTTATCTTGGCCGGTAATTGATGAATAAAACACATTCTGACACGGTGACGTTACTTGTCATAACAAACATCTCGAATTGATTTCTAGTTTTTATGAGTTTCTCTCCCAAAAATGTATCGAATTGAATAAGTTCAAGTTTAGTGTTATGTTACGATGTCTTTTGCCTATCCGTACACCCATATTAAGCTATCGGACATGGTGGAATTTTATTTTAAGTCATCGATCACAGTGCAAACACAAACCCTGTTTCACCTAAGATACCCCGAGTCTCCAACTCCAACCCGGCTGTTATAAACTCTACAGTCCAAAATTTGAGGGGTTTTGGTCAATTTAGAGTTTCAGTACATGCTCAAAGTAGAGAAAACTACGATATTCAGACGCTATCAGAACGAGAGTACTCAGGTATTTTTGCAACGTTACCCAGAAGCCAGCACTAGAAAAGCGGCATCACGATTTGGGACAACTCTATTTGGCGTCTGCTAAACACTGAAGGATTTCATCACTTTCATTTCTAAAGGGTGCTCGACATCGTTTTAGCAGATACCCCAGAAGGGTGCAATTTTGCCAGTGGTTGCAATCAAATCTACACCAGAACACTTTGTGAACAGATGAAGCCACTTTTAGCAGGCTAGGTTTGTTAAAATAAATATCCATAACGAGCATTGGAATCCTCAACGATTGTGTCATAGAGCCATATTTTATTACCCTAAACTGAACCAAGTACGAAGACGTGCTAAGAAATGTACTACCAACTCTACTGCAAGAAATTTCACATCATAACATAGAAAACATGTACATATTTTCAACAAAACGGGGCTCCTGTTCACTTTTCTTTGCGGGTTCGTGCCTATCTCTGGACCAACAGTTTCCTGACCGCTGGATTGGACGCAGTGGTCCAGTCGCGTGGCCGCCCCGTAGCCCGTAGCGTAGTTTTTTGTGGAGTGACATCAAAAGGCGTATAAATTTACCAACGAGGATACAACACTGTCATGCACAGAACTCCGTGAAAAAATAATACAATCTTTCGATGCCGTCAAAGCCAACGAGTTTGTACTCGGTAGACTGAAGTCGAATCTAAGACGACGTGCAGACTTGTGTTGCCGAGAGGGTGGTGATCACATCGAGCACCTGTTTACATACACTTAAGAACTTTACACAATTTTATTATGTAGTTTAAAATAAATTTAAAAACAACTCAACTTGGCTTATTATTTAAATGAATGCATTATTAGAAATTGCTGAAAGCACCCAGTATCGCAATTATTATTACCTGCCACTGAGTGCAGAGATAAAATAATTTTACAAGTTCATTTGACAGCTAATTACTTGCTGTAGGGTGTCCATAATTCAAGATTTAAATTATTATTTTTGTTAGAAATTTAACAAAAGTTAAGCAAGGCCAATCTTAATGATTCACTAATTGCATTATATTAGTTTTCAACAACTGAGTCGGATAAGTTTGTTTTGTATTACGTCTTATGTGTCACCCTGTATTATGAGTACTTGAGTATAGAATGATTTTTAGTGTCATTGTCTTTGTTTATTGTTTTAGTTTGGTGCCGGGTTTAGAATAATATCTCTCCATTTCTTCCGAGATTGTCTGTAGTAAGAGGCGACTAAGGATATAAGGTTAAGGTACATTCTAGGCGATAGACAAGCAACTTGTCACTATAGCACCTCTTAACTTAAAACTTAAAAAAATGGTCAGAGGTGGCAACGAAGCGTGAAATAGTCATGGATTTGTTTAAGTGGCGTTTGATGTACTTAGCGCACAGCAACTGTTACAGCCGTCGCGACTGCAATACAGGAGTGATGCTAATATAAATGTATGTATGTATAAATAGTTGTACCTATGCCAGCAAATTTTGTAACATTTATTTATTTTATTTACAACGTCATCCAATCATCTTGTAAAATTTCGTGGATTGGCTGGTTATTTTGTTACTCTGTGCGATATGTCATATTAAAGTTTAAATACAAACATCAGGACGAAAAATTACGTAATTTTTACGTCATCAGCATCAATAGTTCAATCCTTAAAAATAAGTGTAACTGCGGCCCTTTTAGTTTCTACCCTAATTCTATTTAAATTTACTCTTGTTAAAATCATAGGACGGAGCATAACATTTATATTCCACTTCCAAATGAAGATTCTGAAGAATTGCGAAGAAATTTGCATGTACCTACCATTTATTTTTACCGTTCAGTTTTATTATTACTTAATTGTAGTGCACTATACTACAATAAGGAACTTTACGAGTAATAAAACTTGCTTAACAACATAATTGTATGTACTCCCACTAACTCAGACCAAACTAAGAAAGCCTGAAACACGCGAATGTCACGGTATGGGATCAAAAACAGTTAATTTAGATGTCATTCCGCTTCACAATGGCTCGCTGCAATTGGTAATTAATGGCGCTAATGATGAGCTATTGTTCTAATTTCCCACGAAGTTACTGAGAAGGAAGATTTTACAAAGAAACTATGAAAACTTTGAAAGTGAAAGAGACTTCACTATAAATAATGAGCGAGAAGCCTTACAAAAGGTTTCTGAATAAAGTATTAACAACGTCTGACTGAACAGAATTCAAAGAAATTATCCTCTTTAGGCTCTCGTCTTACAATTACAAGGGTCCTGCCATTTTGTATAAAGGCAGTGTTATAAGTGCTTTACATAAAAACATTGGGCTCAAAGGAAACATTAACACAGGCAATTGGGAGTTGAAGTCGGCATCAAAGGTTACTTACTTTAGTAACCTTGCTCGTGAGCCGAAGTATGGAAGCATGCACATGCACGCGAGTTGATTGAATTAACGCTCCAAAGGGCCCCTCCGTCGTTTGACGGCATCCAACTGCTGTGCACACATCAATTTAAGTAATTGAAAGTACCGCCATCGCGACCGCATTGAGGAGGTGGCTACAAAAAAACGTTTTGACGAACAAATTGGCACAAATAAATTCTATTGGACGTATCCTGATTCCGCAATGAAGCGAAAGACAAGGAAAATGGGGAAGGATTTAAAGGGTTTCGCACCCTCGTCCCAGGAAACTGATATTAACTACGAAACTTTAGCTCAACATTTCACCAAGATTTCCTTCGGCGTCAAACTTCTGATCATATCGAAACAAAACGTAAAATGTAAGCAGTAACAAACATGTAACCACTGCGTAAGTACAGTTAAATAATTCCATTGCACTACCTGAATACAAATCTAATGGAGATAAGAAATCATCTACATACATAAACGATTGCCGTAATAGTTTCCGCGTTTTGAACGCGCTGGAGAAATGGGGAAAATTGTAGTACCTACAGAACTGACTATGAATGGTATGTGAAAAACATAGCATACTTTCACCAGATTCGAGATTTCCATCATTGGTACTGCTTTCCAATAGATTCATAAACTCACAGTGTTATTCTTTCGGGTTTATCAAGTTATTCGCTTACAGCAAAGCTATATTATTTTACAGCTACAAGTGATTTATATGACGCGCGAGAAAATTGCCGAGAACATTCTTGTCGCGAGAAACTGGCCGTGTATTTACATTAGACTAATACAGTACATTTCTCTCAAGTCACTCAGTTCATTCAATATCATGAGAATGCTGTTTTCAATAAATGTTATTAGAGGAATTTTAAACGGTACAATTTTATATCTTGTTATCGAAGTGGTTACAAAATAAATGAAGAACGTTCTACTATTTATTCGGTTGAAAAAGGCTTTTAATTTAATCGCCTTATTTACATGGCGCTAATACGTAAAGGACAGCTATTTTCGTATTTTGGCAGAGGTTGTAGAAAGAATTTTTGATCTCGATTCAAAAATGCGTAAACTGGGGGCTATTACGTTTATTGGCAAAATTACTAGTAACAGCTACTAAATTACAATGATTATGTTAAGCATACAAAACAAGTAACTCTCAGCCGGAGCAATATACATTCTGATGGTAATAAGGGCATTAACGTACGTGATGTACATAACAGAAACTAATTTACATGTAAATGTACTGGAATTTTTCTTATTCTCGCAAGTGACGATCATTTCGTGAGACATTGTTGTGACAAAGTACCAATTAGATATTCAAACAGAGAATTTCCATTACGAAGAGATGGTAATCTTTAAGACTGTCCTTCCTGTAGTCAATTCATTCGTATCTTGACGAATGACGAGACTCCACGCCAGTAATGTTCAGAGGAGTAATTAAATTGAGGACTGTTGACAAGTAACGTGAAGTAAGCACGTCACGAATTGCTGACGCTTACGTAATACGTGTAAATGAAAGAAAAATAATTTGCCGTTGCTTTGCTGGTAAATATCAATATCTGTATCGTTGCCCATAATAATTTAAAGGTTCACTATTAACGCTTATATGCGTATTCGTGGCTTCAGTCCATTGCCGCTGTCAAAGATTCACGTGCATTTGAATGCACATGTGGTTTCGCGGCATCAGAATTAGGTTCGACTCTGAGAGATGGCAGAATGCCTTAGACATGTTACAATTTCGTATGTAATCTAAGGTTTTCTAGGGTCGAACCAGATTTATCCGATTTCATTTAGTATCCTTTAACCCAAGTTTTAAAAGGTCCTTATCAACAGGCTTCAATAGTTAAGAGCAAACGCGAAGACTAAATAAAGTAAGTATGTTTTGATTTACAGATCCAAACTTGGCACAGATAGAGGCATGCAGGTAAATGTCTCCGTTCAGAATATGTAATGCTAATGCATCGTTATGTGTTTATCTAGACGTATTTAATGCGCGGCTTGAGATATTTTATGAAGCGTGAAAGCAACCACGTAAGCCAAGTGGAACACGGCCAGAACTGTAAATCAGGTAGTATTATCGCACACGTCAAAAAGTAATATCCAAAAACGTTCATCCGCTATCGTATTGTAATAAAATAAAGTTAAAATACAATTACGGTACATATAACCTAACATTCTTATAAGTGAAGCGTATCAATTATTTATAGTAGCAAATTTGTGCGTTAAACTACGATAAGGCGTACAATGCGTGCCTTCGTTGCAAGGTCGTTCAATATCAGGTAACATTAACCCAAAAACCTGATTAAAAGGGGTGCAGGTGTCTCGAAATGTCAGTGCTATTAATTAAGTCTTCGCAGTGATTATAATTGCTCATAGTTCGTAACCTGTTTGCCGTGGGTGATGTCTGATGTCCGAGGTGACTGGCTGGGACGAGGTGACAGAATACTCGGCTATATAAGTTTGCGTTAGTTCTAGATGGTTTGCTGTCACCGTGTGATGTCGGGTTTACAATATCACTTTCATTTCAATCACATCCGTGGATGTCATAAGAGGCGACCAAGGAAATAGGTTGGTATATTTTAGACAACAAGCTTAGCAACCTTTTAAAACCTAAAACCTAGTGGTTACTAGACGTGAAATAGTCGGTCTTCTATGTATTAGCGTTTTGTATGTTCTGCCAACCCCATTTAGGTACACAGGAGTCATGTATGTTTGAATATTGTTTTTACAATTTTCGTACCTGTATCTTCTACAAGTGGCATGAAAATTAGAAGTAAGTAAATGCCGAATTTTCGGAGTTCAGGTTCATCACTAGCTCCTATTTCCCGCTCGGCTTCATCATATATTTAGGCTGCACATCACCGAGCTTACTCAGGCAAGTTTAATTATGCCATTTACAAGCAGCTCACATAGTCGCGAACCTTCGCTTGCAAGGTTATGTCCTGCCTATATGATTCACTTCCTAAGGCGAGGGAAGTGATTTCTTACATATTTCCCTAACGGAGAAGGCTTCACGGTTTTTTCTGGATGTGCTTTTCATTGTTTCAAAAGTTTTATTACAAGTTTACCTTGAATACTATAAAATTATCATCCTTGACAGCCATCAGTTATGTTTGGAGGTTTAGTTACAATACAATAGCTAATACATTATGTAGTTATAAAGTTGCAATTAGTACACGATAATAAACCGAAAAACAGTTCAGTAAGTAAACCCCGCTTCTTAAAGAGATATAAAATCTATTACATTACACTAATATTATAAACGCAAAACCACTATCGTCAGTATGTCTGTTGGTTACCTTTTCACACTTCAATCTCTGAAATGATTTCGACTAAATCTGGTATGAAGATACCTAAATGAGTCCAGAGAAACGACGTAGGGTACTTTCGCGTGTATTGTATTTTGCTACTTTTTACTGAAACTACTTCGATACCTAGTTGCCGAGTGATACTGGTAAGCAGGCCCAATCTACACGGCCAAAGTGAGGCGCTACACTTAATAAAAAATACAAATTTAGTACCGTAACAAATGTCTACTACCTACTTACCTACCGACTTTAAATAAAAGGCCTTCAGGGAAATAATATGAAAAAGTAACGCGTACAGAACTTAATATCCACTACCCCTAGGCAAGGTAGGATATTAAAAACAAGGGGGAAATTAATCAAATTCCAAACTGTCTGGGAAGTTTGTGGTTATAAGGGGCTGAGCACACCTGTAAACGCGAGATTTCTAAAAATCTACAGTATATCATATATCATGTAAATTGGTTTTTCTACACTATATTTTTGCTTATGCGATCGAACATGACATTGAAGTCGACTCTAAAATAATCATTCGCCTCTATTTACTAGCGCTGTGTCTTTGAGTTTAGTGAACTGGTGGAGCGTAAATGTATACCTAATAGGTACATTAGTACTTTGATCAGAAAAAAAGTTTGCTGTGAGATGAGAAAGGGCTTCACGGTAACAAGGAATGTTCATGAACACAAAACAGCTTTTGAATAAGAATAATCTCAGGTAAAGTGACGAGGTTACTTAGCGGCCTTGTTTTGCTATTATGACAGATGTTTTTCTAGCCAAGGGAAGTCATTTAAATGAACCATCATGTCTACGTATTTAAGTATCGTTATTATCATGATTATGCTCCTCGTGGTAAGGGTACGAATAAGAACTTTATTATATTATACATTACTTAAATACATGTATTGAATTATTGACAGACAGAAACTTCAGTTAGGAGGAAGATCCGTATCACGTGCCGATTTAGGCGTAAATTTTGCAATGGCATTAAACTTTGGTCAATCGTTTAATCTCTTCTCGTATAGGTAAGTTACTGATTCAGTCATCACATAGACGCAGAATGTACTTTCATTGAGATTACATACATACATATTCTCACGCCCATATTCCCATGAGGGGTAGGCAGAGCACATGAATTCAAAAATCCAGTGCCACGTTTAGCAAATTCAGGGTAACCAGATAGTTAAACGTGATATTGCGGTGACAGGTAGCTAGCCTATCGCCCACAATACACTAACCCTTTCCCAGAGTCGACTCTTACGACACCCACGGGAAGAAAGGGGGAGCTGCTATTCTAAGGCCGGCCACATACATTCGGAATTTTTCCGTTCGGAATCCCGAATCGGGCTTTCCGAACGCAGTCAATCCATACAAAACCAATGGACCGCCACACACATTCGGAAAAATTCCGTGCGGAATTCCGAACGGAAAGCTTCCGAACGTGTGTGGCGGTCCATAGATTTTGTATGGATTGACTGCGTTCGATTTTCCGATTCGGGATTCCGAATCGAAAAAATTCCGTATGTATGTGGCCGGCCTAACCCGGCACCACATGGGTAATGATTACTTGATTGAGATTACTTGTCTTAATAAAGCTGAAAGTACTCAATATACATACCTATTTACTTGGATCATTATCATTTATCATCCAATACCACGTGATTTATTTTCGCTGCACAAGGCCATCTAGTAAATTGCATATAATTTCCTATTTAGTACAGGTTAGCAGTTACCCGCTTATTTCCCTAAAGGTTACTACATAAATAAAACCTATTTAGACAACAATAGGTCTGAGTAACTGCCTAATTTCCGTTTCAGGCATTAATATCCCGCCTGCCTTAATATTCCATGAAAAAGAACCCGACTTAAGGCTAAGAAGTAAGTTGGTACGTACCATGAAACCAATTGATTTCGGACCCACCGTAGAACTTAGTTACAGTGTACGTCATGGTGATGTCGCATTGCAGAACGAAGGAAATCTTTATTACGATTATTGTGACAACGTTCCGAGGTGGGTCGGAAATCAATTGGTTCGACTGCACCTACCTACATAGTATTAAATAGGAGATACGAGATTGCTGTTTATTAATTTAAATCTAGTAGGTATATAATGCGTAAATTTTCGATACGTTTATTTATTTTATAAATAGTTACCTAAGACCTGACCTGAGCATTTTATTGTTTTTTCTCTGTAAGTACCTACAATATTCACATTTGTCTCGAAAAATATGTTTCCTGTAGTAGGTACTTAATCACAAAAAAAACATGTACACGTTTAATACATATTAATACGTAAAATACCTACCTATTTTGAAACAAAAAATGACCCTCCAGTCTATGACATTACAGAAAGGTACAAACAATGACAATGACGTAAATATGAATAATAGGTATAAATAAGTAGATACGTAAATGTATGAAAAAATCTTCCTGCCAACAAAGAACAATAATCTTCATAATTTCATTTGCATTGAATACCATGTATAGGTAGTTGCCCACCTACCTACCTGCATAAAATTTAAAATTCTCTTGTAAACAACATTTTAAATACGTAATAAATGTTACTCGTGAGAGTAGATAATTGACTGACATGTGTATGTGTGTAATTGTGTATGTGTAATTGCCAGCAACAAATATAATGTAACATCTTTAAAATAGTAATATAATAATAACGACCCCAAAGGCACAGAAGAGGTACTATGTCCACACTTGAACATGTTTAGGCTTAAAAATATTTCTCTTTCCGGCGTTACCTGTTCGCCGTAGGTAGATCTTTTACGAGGACTCGCCGACGGAACGTACCTAAACTGCGGAGTGGACCTCCCTTCTATCTAGGTTTTTCCATCATACCTAATCCGTAGTAGCCCTTCATCTAAGAGCCGCGGCGGCTGCTGCTGCCAAACGCGCACTGCGCGCCACCGCTCTATTCGCGCGACTGATGAAGGGCTACGGATTAGTCCATAACATGTCGAGGTAAACTCGATTATAACGTGAGCTATCCGTATTTTTCAAGATGAGTGAGTCTCATGGTAGTTTAATGTTCAATGTTGCAAAGCATGAACTCATTATTTGACGTTTCAGGAAGATAAACTCCAACTTAAGTCATATTAATAGAAAAGATAAAACATTTTTTTTTGACTTACATAAAATCATTAAAATTACATAGATACTTTGGGTAATTTAAAAGTACAATAAAAAAAACATGTTTTTCTTAAAACAGAGCACTAATATCAGTAAATTGACATTGTGTTTATTATCATATCTCAAGTTACTCATAGTCAATATTTACCTGCTACAGTTTTTAAGTCTAATAAGTATGTTCGGGCTGTACACCAGTGATGTCAGAGTTAAGGCATTCCTTTCTTCATATCACTTGTGTTAACAGAAACATAGTGTGACAAATTCTTTTGTCACCCTGAAGTATTTTGCAAATGACAAATGGCTAAGATTCTGGTGTTAACGGTAGCATAGATATAATGAAATTTTATATCTAATGTACCACCTATAAAACTATTTATTGACATAGATACATACATCACGGCTGTACTCCCAAATGGGGAATGCAGAAAAAACAAAAAGTTACATAGAGAAAACCATGACTATGTCATGTTTTGTAGCTACTTGTAGCTTAATGTTTAGGTTTTAAGTTAAGATGCTATATTAGTGACAGGTTGCTCTGTTACCTACAATGATACTGATACCTAAACCTATCCTTTTAGTCACCTTTCACAACATCCACAGGAGAAATGGATGGAATAATGTATTAAGTGTGTTATACATTTATTTCATATACATACATACATATACTCACGCCTGTATTCCCATGAGGGGTAGGCAGAGCACATGAATTCAAAAATCCAGTGCCACGTCTAGCAAATTCAGGGTAACCAGATGATTAAACGTGATATTGCGGTGACAGGTTGCTAGCCCATCGCCCACAATACACTAACCCTTTCCCAGAGTCGACTCTTACGACACCCACGGGAAGAAAGGGGGAGGTGCTATTCTAATCCCACACACATCATAAGCGACACAATGTTTATAATCACAACAAGGCAAAGCATTCTTGCTAAATCTCAGTTTGTTACTAAAATCAATGGTAGCTACTGTATAAATTAAATGTAATACAAGGATAATTATTAACTAAAATTAAATCATTCATAACCACACAGGATGTAACCACATAGGATATTTCGGGAACTAAAATCATGGTCATTATCAAGGGCAATATAATTTTATAAATGTTGCTGTATTACTCATTGTCTCATCAGGACATTTCTGAACGGACAATTATTGTGGTTTGTATGAGACATAGGAGCTCTTGGTGACTAATTGTGGTACCTAGTACTAACCTTTAAATAGTCAAATGTAATTGTATATAAATTACATCAAGTTATTTATATTTATGACTCAGTATTTTTATTTTATATGTATTTTATTTTGTACTCCATGTGGTGTTGGGTTTAGAATAACATCTCTCCATTTCATCCGTGGATGTCGAAAGAGGCGACTAAGGACATAGGTTAAGGCAGGGGTTCCCAATCTTTTTCAGCCTGCGGCGCACCCACAAGTTTAGAATTCTGTCACGGCGCCCTACCTTGTGTAACTATTTGAAAAAGATACAGTACAAAAATAGGTTCAGATAATGGTAGTATTTAGGTTAAGAGGCATAAAAATGAAAATATGTCCCTATTGTAAAAATATGAAAATGGTTTTGGATAATGATAAAAAATCGATCCACGCGGCGCCCCTCTGTACTTTCTGCGGCGCCCCAGGGCGCCGCGGCGCACAGTTTGAGAACCCCTGGGTTAAGGTATATTTGAGGCGAAAGGCTAGCAACCTGTCACTATTGTACCTGCCACCTCGAAACCTAAAAATATTATGATAGGAGTGGGTACAAAACATGAAATAGACATTGTTTTGTCTATGTAGCGTTTTGTGTGTTCTGCCTACCCCGTTTGGGAATACAGGCATGATTGTATGTATGTATGTATGTATGTATTTTTATTTCATGTCTTTGGTGAGAAATGTTGTATATATAGTTAATTAAAATAGGTAATACCATATTATTTTCTTTAAAATTAAAAAGTATCTACCCAGAAATCAAAGATTTTTTCAAAAAGTACATTTTTGATTTTCAGGAAAAAGAGTTTCATTGTAGCGGTTTAAACATATCTATTAAAACAAACTGTAATATTTTGTATTAATGATTTTTATGATCTTGAAAATGTCAATGATTGTACATTAACCCCGCATACACATAGACACGGATCTATTTGTATGGATACAAAAGAGAGTGGGATGCACCATATTTCTTGCTTGTGCACATGAGGATGTCAAAATAAAAATTAAATAATATGTTTCTGTCTCATTAATTTTAGACAGTTTGAACTTAAAATTTTAAAGCCAATAAGATTTCATTAAAAACACAACAATTCCTACCTAAGGCAAAGGTTAAAACAATTTGTTTTTTTTTTAAGTGACTTCATAATTACAGACATTACAGTACAGTATCTTACAGCTGGGCAAAAATGTCAGTCTTCTTTCAACCAGTCTTTTCCGCTATGGCACCAATTAAAGGAAAACAGTAAACACTAACCTTAAAAACTTCAGAAAAGAATCCAGAGCCAATCTTCTCCAAGTTGAAGTCATCAAACGGGTACAGGGCAGCCACAGCAGTCCGGAGGGCTGTGCAAGACGAGCCAGTCACCCTCCGGTCGCCCACCTTCTCACTTCCATCACTCACTATCGACTCCTTAGCACAATAATCATCATCACAGCACTTCTTGGTCCTACCGTCGGGCCCATCGCGGCGCCTGCCAGCCCGCCAATTCGGACCCCTCACAAAGCGACCCGCCTTCGCAGTCTCATCCAAGTTCGTGAAACTCTCAGCTATTTTCAGGACCTTCGTGGGCCTCCGCCGTAGACTTTTGCTATTGCTCTCGTCCGCGAAACAATCTTGTTGCATTATAAATGTTGATGAACGCGCAAACGATAGTTTATCCCGCCTCAAACATAGTGCGGATCAAGTGTCTTCGACTATACACGAAAGAACCCCCAAATGAAACATTTCGGGGACCTACGAACTGGCGGTACTTGAAACTATGCGAAATAACATTATAATCACAAAAACTGAGTCGATTGTGTGCGACTGTCACTTTCACATATTTCTACATATCCTCGAATTATTGGCACGATTGTAAGTTTTTAAGCTTTGCAATGAATTACTTTGTTTATTACACACGTATAATATGCGGTAGAATTCGTTTCAATTGAACAGTCCCATTTGGTAGACGACGCGCGGTGCAAAGTAAAGAAAGCAAGCAAGCAGCGATACCTACTACAATCTACAACAACTACACATGACTGATATCAGTGTTGGCAGCTCTCAATTATTGTGAAATTTCCTTATGTTGGTAGCAGTGACTAAAATAAAGATCCGTTCATAAATAGTTTTTAGTTACCAATTCGTTTTCAGGTTTTTTTGGTTAAATAATAAATAAAAATGACCGTCTTTACCAGCATGCTTTTCAGTAATGGTGACAGTAAAATCAGTAGATCACTGAATCACTGATCAGTTGTTAGGGATCGGTATCATAAATACCAGAACTATTTGCTTGGTAGTATGGCTTTACTTCCTTTTTCTTTAAGATGTCAATTAAAGGACACAGCTGTACAAGTTACATTTCTTTGTAAAAAAAAAACAAGTCAGTGTTGCCCGTCGGGGCATGATTTAGCCAATATAGCAATAATTTAAATAACGACATGATAAAAATGTGTCATGTCTAATAACATTAAAAAAGTTAAAGTCAGGCTTGTGCAGTGTGCACGGGACGGAGGTTCATTCCTATTTTTGACATCAAGCAAAAAAAGGCAATAAATATCGCGTTTACTGTGTGGTTTCATTTTGTTTTTAGTATTTGGTGTCATAGCGACAACAGAATAACATCATTTTTGTCAACATTTCTATTATCTGGCTATTGTCGCTATTTGATATATACAGGTTGGGGACAGACAATGAAGTTTTATTGTAATACTTAAGGTTCTGTTTTAACCCCCGTTACCCCTTGGAGTACCCTAGTCAACTACGTCAAGTTAGTGCTTTATTGAAATTGCAAAATTGTAGGAAATTAATTTTATTTTAGTTTCCTCGCTCAACGCATCGGCATTGCGATACTGCGAGGACACGCTGCCAGCGTTTGTGGGACCATGCCTCGGGGACCGGGGTTGTCCTTTTTTAAATATTGTTTAGTTTTTAGGTTAGTTAAATGTTTTTTTTTGAAATCTAACATGAAATAATAATTTTAGAGTTCCTTTTAAAAATACCACCTTTATGTTTTAGTGAGTTAGCAACATATCGATGTAACTGTCACTGTCAAACAAAAACGACTCTGCTTGTGGCCTTGTGCTTTTCATTCCACTGTTTTCATTTTCTAATCAAAATATGGTGGTTTGTGTTTGTTGGTGCTGGTTGTAAAGTAGCTGTTGTCAATAAACATTTTGTACATAAAAATTGTTACGATCGGATTTAAATATACTGGTAAATATATGTAATTCAAACATAATAGTCATTGTTAAACTTTTTACGAGAAGTATTAAAACAAACTTTAAATATTATCAATGAAGCTATGTAGATAGGACAATGTGATTTCGATAATAATTTAGGCAAAAAAGACATCGGGAATTAATTGAACCTTCGTATTTGAATTCAGTATCAATTTTATCTACATTGGATTTGATCTTATGGAAATTGCCTCAAAATTATGCAATAAACAAAATGAGTCATCTTTAAACACGACTATAATTTTTCCTGGAAGTTTAATTTTATCTCGTGTTGATTTTCATATGTTTGTTATTTAAAGTTATTATTATTACTACTTCTTTTTTCATAACTAAGTGTAGTCTAGTAGTAAACAGAGTTTCAAATCCTCATAAGCCCAGACCCTAATAACTGATTCAAATTATATTTAAGGTCAAATCCAGATATGTTTTGAGTCTAGAAATTTTGAATTGTTAGTGTTTCAGTTTTTTTTTCACTTATTTATTTTCATTTTATAAAGTACATTTGGCTGTTACATTTACTAGTGTTTGGTACTTCACGAAGTATGCAATTTATAAGGATAAAATGACATATTATTTCATTTTTGTGCACACATGTATTTTAGAAATTCATATTACAATTTGATTTTGGAACTCTTACCTTCAGGTTCTGATATCAGGCAAAGTGAGAATCGATCAGGCACATGATGTTGGGTGCTCATGGTGAGATGATGTTCATGGAGGAGTTCCCCGCCCGGCCCAGACCACCAGCACAAGAGGAAAACACGGGCTCCCAATGTGTTGATGTAAGTATACTAAACATTGTAAACATTTGTTTGTGATACATAGGTATTGCATTCTCCAAAAGTAGATTTAATCTAGATTGACAAGTATGAAATAAAGTGTCTGTTTTAAAATACAAATCACCTCTTCCTTTTTTGTATGGATGTTGTGAAAGGCAACTAAGGATATAGCTTTTAGTATATTTTAGGCAATAGGCTATCTACCTGTCACTATTTATACCTCTTAACTTAAAACCTAAAAAATATGCTAGAAGTGACTATGAAATGTGAAATAGTTATGGTTTTGACTATGTAGTGATTCATGTTCTTGTTGACCCTGTTTGGGACCACAGGTGGAATGTATGAAACACAATTGGATGGATAGATTCACTCACTATTTGCATATTTGAAAATATCTCTTTTTATGTGTTTTATCCCCATGGCTATACCTTAAAACAATTTTTATTAATTGCAGGTAAACAATGATGACATATCAGCATTACACAAAAGACAAACAAAAGATGCCAGATACCTTTGTATTTTCGATGTCAATGATAAATTGTTGAAGCATGGAGAATATGACATAGGAGGCTCATATACGGACAATGACCCAGACCTCTGGTTCTATTTCACAACGTCTTATGGCCCCGGCAACAAGCGGTTGTTCAACTTATTTGTTTGCTTAAGGAAAGAAGGAAGCTTCAATATTGGTGTGAGCAATTCAAATGATGTTGCTCAAAAACCTTTTGACTCGTCAGGAAGATGCTATTTACAAAACCAACTCAAATGGCAAATCTTCAAGTCGAGCCAGCCAAACGAAAAATTCTTTGTAAAGACCTTCTTCTTCTCTTTAAAACAGTTTGAGGCTCATACACTGTGTATTCCTCTCTTAATTAAAAGCAGTCCAATCAGCCCTTTCAATATGGATCTAGTGAAACAAATTAAAGTTAACCATGACTTTGGAGATTTGCTGGCTAAGCAGGAGAAAACCAATTTCTGTGTCCAGTCTTCCAGTGGGAAACAGTACCAAGTGCACAAGATCATACTCGCAGCTCACAGCCCCATATTAAGAAATATGGTGAAGAGTGACAATGTGTCTTCCCTTTTCTTAGACATCAACAATAATGATATGGAGTTACTTTTGCAATTTTTGTACACGGGCAGCATAAAGAATATACTGAAACAGGACTGTCTAAACTTGTTGGATATTGCTGGTAAATTCCAACTGAGCAACCTTTTCTTTTTAGTCCAGTATGCTATTGCTGAGCAGATTAATGTAACAAATTGTATGGAAATGGCAGTTATTTCTGAAAGATACAAATTACAAGACTTGCAAAGTACTGTTTTCAAGTTTATAAAAGATCACCCCGGCGTGTTTGAGACAGATGGCTGGAAGAGTTTGGATGATGTTAATTTAGCTAAGAAAATGTTTCAATATTTACACTCAAATATTGTTACAGCATAATAAAGAAAAGTGATATTGGTAATCAGAAGAAGCTGTTTAATATCTATTTGGCAATATAAGTGACATCTAAAGACTAGAGACTACTTAGCCATGTTTGGAGCCATATAAGAATTAAATGTCACACCTTTATGTTGCAATATTTTTTTTATATATTGTGATAATTACAGTCTTCCTTTTTTTAACCTTTTGACCGCCAAGGCGCGAAGTGAAACGCTGTGCTCCTAACGCCAAAGACGTGAGTCGGCTCTTAGATAATGCTTGTTTTTTTTCGAATGGTGCTGTATTATTTTATTTAAATTAGGTATAAAATAACTTACACTACCTATAAATAAAGTAAACCTAGAAAAAATGTTGCAGCGTTTTATATTTCAGTTCTTTCGCAATAACTTCGACGCACCATTTAACGTCGTGGCGTCACGGGCACTGACTTGCGATGACGTGATATGGCGTCTTTGGCGGTCAAAAGGTTAAGACAGGAACATGTTTACATACATACATATTCTCAAGCCTGTATTCCCGAGAGGGGTATAGGAACATGTTTAGGTAACTGTAAACTGTTGGTACACCTGCAAAACAGATTTCTGATCCTAAAAAAAACAGTTTTGCTTAGACTGATAAAATTATAGATGTGGTGCTTTCTGTTTAAAAAAAACCTCTAAATAGCTATAATATTGGTAATAAGGCTGGCTATTTGCATGCCTGCATTTTTTACTTTAATTTAAATTGTACTGTTTTGTGGAGTTCTGTAAGTGTAAGGAATAGTCCTTACAAATATTTGTATTATATTATTGTAGTAGATAGATTTGTTCTATATATTGGCTTGATAATAATTCTCCTTATTAATCCTCTTGGGAATACAGGCGTGAGTATATGTATGTATGTATGTAATAATTCTCATTATCAGCATCCACTTGATGAATGACATGACTTGCAATTCATCTTATTTTCTGTCATTTAAAAATAAGGGTAGAAGTATCATATCTGTCTACTACACTGTTAGTGGTCATATCTGGCTATACATATTTATCTTCACAATATTTTGTGAATTCAATGCACATAAAAACTCAAATCTTTGAAAAAGGAAGGTTGGAAATTTATTAAAAATATTATTTAACATTGTAATCGTCTAAAACCGGTACCATTATTCTACATAATGACTTCAATTGATTTATGATTTAAGAAGGAGCTAGCTAGATCATAAACTTGCTGCTTTCATATTTTTATATACATATTTTGTTTGATGATTGTTTATGTTAGTCATAAGTTTGTAGATAGGTATATCGGTAAGCACATAAGTTTAAACATGAAAATAAAGTTGTAATGTACACAATTAAAAGAATAAATATGTATAGTTTTTCTGAACAGATTGTTTTAAATGACTTACCTGCAAAATTTATTGATACAATATTACAAGATCGATCGTAAACGGAATTCCGAATGTATGTGGCCACCCTTAGCATTGGGTACATACCTAAAAGAGTAACGTGGTTTAAATACCAAAATGTCGAGGAATAAATCGATATAACAGCTGCTGCTGTTGATAATTGATTGAGGATTGGCAACGTCAGAGTAAATGAAAAGGCTTATTATTAGTTTCGCTGTTTATTTTATTCAATAATCCATGCTGACTATTATACTTAATTAATTCAAATGTACCTATATCACACAATGGAAACACTGATGACCTAAGTCTTGGGGAATATTCTTAAAACATTTTCTTCACAAAAACCTTTTGAGAATTTTCCGTAAATGTCCCGCTTCTGAAAAATATTTCTCTGTCACATTATCATAACAACGCTAGCTCCCTTACTCACAACTTCTACCGTGTCGGTCCATGTTCAGGAAATGTGTTAAATAAGCTGCTACATACATAATAGGGTGTCTCTATTACATATTATGTGGATGCAGTAATTTAGTGTAGAGTTTCAAACAAACTTTCGTAGTTTAATTAAAAAAATCGATCCCCTGTCATTTGTATTACAGTTACTAAAAACCTCTAGCTTTTGTCTAAATAACAAAAGCATTAGTTATTATTACAATGTTACTGATTAGCACCCCAATGCAGAATTTCGTTATTTTGTCCTAAGGCCAACATTTCCCGTAACATTTACGAGTTACGATACCTGCACTTACTGTCTACAGTCAATATGTATATGGCACAGAGAGGTAGTACCTACTACGTACAGAAGGTTATGTCATGTCAGCCGTAAAAATATTACCGGCTCTTTCTACCGTTACCTGCTTGCCGTAGACCTTTCACGAGGTCTCGCTGGCAGAGCGTACCTCAACAACTGCGGAGTGGACCTCCCCTGTCTGTGGCCAGTAGGTATATCTATTGTAAAGAAATATCTTTAAAATACTGGATCCAACTGGAACATGGATCATTTATTTCAAAACTTTGTGGTTAAGTAGACTAGCATACCTTCCATAGGGTTTAAAACCATAACATTGAAATTTTAGTTGTTATAAAAGAACCTGTATTAATGCAAAATTAGTCCAATGATTTAGTTCTACAGCAAGAGTTATTGATACTAAACTACTAAACATCGTTTGAACCTTCATACGCACTGTTTATGATATTTTGTAGGTATTTTTCTCAGTAAGTGGATTCTGTACTCTTTTGCCATTAAGCTATATAAACCATTCTCGGTACACAAGCATTTGTAACTTGCCGTCTAAAGCATTGTAAAATAACTTTTTTCCCACTAAGTAGGTACTTACGTGCTATTGTTTTAGTTGATCTTAACACACTTTCTGAACACGGAACGCAGCACAACTATTAAAAATTTAACGCCTCAATAGCTATAAATACAAATATAATTATTGCTGTCGCGTTTAACTATATTAACTTAACTACATATACATTGATCTTAGTTGAGTATTCGTTCATTCAGTTATCTAGTCTATTCTATAATTAAAATTAGTATTGCTTGATTAAGGAAAGTTTCCTTAGAAAAGTCGTAACAAGGAGCGGCACAATGAAAGTTGGCCAAGAGTAACCAATCACAGTGATTTAATTAATAGAATAGAATTAGGAATAGAATAGAATTAACAGCCAATGTGACTTAGCTAGTTTAAAAAAAAAAATCTGTTGCTTTCTGATTGGCGAATGAGTTGCTCGATTTCTGCCACTGAAATTACCCGATTCATACATGAAAGTAACTATGTAGGTACCTACTGGATACATTTTCTCCATTTTTATTTCAAATATAATTGTACAATGTTACAGATGTGAATAACTAAGCAGATTTAGATGTCCCGTCCGACACATTTTCAAACGTTCATAACTACTACTTACTAAATTTGTGAATGGCCCATCTCTCAACCTAACTTTCTTTGAACCACTTGAGCATTGTATTATGCTAAGAGCTAATAACGTTAGAGACTATATTACTAGGTAGCAAAAATATACACACATTAAAAAAAATCGTACGTAGCTTAACTAATTATTTTGTTAAAAAAAATAAGCATAGGTTGTGGTGGTATGTTGTACCATTATTTTTTGGTTTCTAATGATAGTAGCTCTTAGACTATAATATTGATATATAAAACCAAGCATCCATTAAATGGGCTTGTAACAAAGACTTATGTATAGACTTTTAGACTGCATTCGCTTTGAACTTAGGGTTACTGAAACACGTAAAAGATAAATATTGGTAATTATTTAAGAAGAATAACTAGTAGACTCCAGTGCTATTGTGAAGAAAATCCTTCACCATCGTTAAAGAAACAATAATATTTACTGCATGAGTCATGAAAAATTAAAGCTATTTGCCTTAAACAATTAGGTATAGTATACTTACAAAAATCAAGTCTCAAGTTTTAAATTAAAAAAAAAGTCAAAAGTACCTTAAAATTATTGCTAAATAATTATTTTAACTACGTAATAACATCGTGTAACAATTTTGTACATATTTCTAAGCTTCCAAGTGAGAAATTTATGAATTGTTATTTGCTGCTAGGTACCTACCTAGAAAGCTGTAAAATGGCTATAACAAAACTTCGGGACAAACACTTTTTACTTATTTCTTTTTTGTTCCTCCTATTATCTAACCACGGTATGGGGTAAATGTCGGAATGTTTGACACCTTATTTTCAGGCTCTAACCCTATAACCCTATCTCTTCACCCTATAAGGTATCACTCTTAATGCTTTTAATTCAGATTTAAGGTCTTAGTTCATACTCATTGAAACTGAATCAGCAAGGGAAATTAACTTTATTGTAAGAATGAGCTACAAAAATTAAAAAAAGGTCAAACGTGAGCTTCTAACTAGTTAACGATTTTACAAGCTTTCGAAGTAGTTCCATGAAACTCATCGCTGCAAGATAATTACCGCTATGATATATTTTTGATGATGAAATATAAATAAATCGTCACAAAATTCATAAATAAATGTCTAAAAAATCTTCGACGCCATACCTACTCATACGTTATTAAAGCTAGCTGTTCATGATATTATTTGCAATAGGAATCGTGTCTAGGTATTTACTATAACTGATTTACATTGGCAGTGCCTTTGTGAAAAGAATAAGCATTTTATGAGCTCTTAGACTTTTAACTTGTACCTACCCATGTGTGTATAATAATTATGTAGGTACTTAAATGAAAATTAATCATGATAAGATGATAATCATAGGCGTTATTCATGACAACCATAATTATGTAAAACGCCGCTAACTGTTTAACGTTGCTAGTATGTATGAAAATAAGCAATAACTGCAAATAGTCAAATATAGCATATAGAAAGGCTTTTAAAACATTTTCAACTGGCGCAACAAGAAATATATTATTCACAACCATTCGCATCAATTGTGAGCTCAATACATTTGTAGACAATCACTATTGCATTAACGCTTTTCACTATCAACTTTCATTCATGAAATACCTTGTACCTAAATAATAGGAGTGTTTTCGGCATCCTGATTAAGGTAGTAAGACGCAATAAGTTCGGTAACCGGTATTTTGATTTTTAAATAAATTCACAAATTAATTTGAAAGACATTGTTGCTAGAAGTGGCTTCGAAGCGTGAAATAGTCATAATCATGGTTTTGTCTACGTCAGGTTTCGTGTGCTCTGCCTACCCCGTTTGGGAACATAGGCGCGATTGTACGTATGTACATTGTTGTTATGTAGAAGCTTAAAGGTTACAAAATGGTTTAAGTAGCATCCCTGCGTTAGTCATTTGTTATTATTTTATACGCATGTCAAAACAAAATGTGCGAGATCCACAGGATACTGTAAGAGTATCATAGTTCCTTCCTGTATTATTTTAACGATGTAAACTTTAAACATAATAGGTATCTAATTATCTATACTTAAAATTATCCTTGCGTTGTCAAGCCACGAGGCTATGTGGCAGTCTTGTGTTAACATAAAATAAGGATATGGAGACTTAGGGCCGGCGCTCACTGCCGGCATGGCAGAGGACGGCACGGCAAATCGTGCCGCAGCATCCAAAAATATAACCCGTGAAATACTTCGGCACGCTGTGGCATGCCGCGGCCTTTCTCAGATCAGTAACAAAATCCTTTGCCACGCCGTGCCATGCCGGCAGTCAGCGCCGGCCCTTACATGATGTATTAGTAGTTATTTTCTTTGAAATTCAACGTTGTGCATCCTATTATATTTAAATTTGTGTCTGTAAATAATATATAGATAAGTATAGGTTGGTCTTAGCACACAACAATTTGTGCTTACACTTTTACAACTTTGCAGGAATTATTTGTGGAAGCGATAATAATGAAAGGACGAACTTACGTAGTTATAGAAAACAGTTAATGTGATGAAACTGGCATCTCAATATCAACACAACTAAATCTTAACCTTAATTCCTTCGATATCAAAATGGATTGTACAAACCTTTATTTACCTATAGAAATAAACTTTTTATATTATTCGGATCAATCTATTAAACTTTTCTCTAAATTGCTTTTGATAACTAGAATTGCATGAAAATTTAGGCGATTTGGGACTATCTATGATATAAATGTGTACCTATTATATGTGATTGATATTTTGTTACCTATTTAAGTTGTATTAATTTTTCTAGGAATTTCCAAAACAAAACCTTCACCCAAATGAATATTCTTAAACCTCGTACTGTATCATTGTACATAAAATTAGATCACTGTATCAGTACGGTGAGGTGTAAGATGATTCATACGGTTAATTAATAAGTTAGTACATTGCTGTAAAATCACAGAAAAATTCCTAGTAAAATTTAATCCGTTTTAACTTTTTGACCGGTACCGACATGTATTTATGTAAGTTACTTCTATTTGAAGTGCGCAGCAAATGTATTTGATGGTTACAGTCGAATCAAATGATTTTTGAGCCACCATAGAACGCTGTCACAGCAAACGTAACAAAGTTTTATTTTGTCGAGGAATGCAACATCACTATAACTTTTACTGTAAATAGGTTTTATGGTGGGTCAGGAATCAATGGTTTGATACACGAATGCCGCTTTTCTGTATCAGCGCCGATCAAAAGGTTAAACTGTAAAATGTGTACAAAATTCGTAAAGTAGAAAAAAATACATCAAAACGCGCAGGCAAGGAAATGAAAATTGACAGCATAGTATGGGTAAAGAGCTTAACTGCTAATTCTTTCTAGTTTTGTTTACTAAGCCTGCTTATTAATAAATACACTATAGTAATTACAAGGGGGCTGCAGGGGTGGTGGAAGTTGAGAATCATCTCGGTATGATGTAGTGGAGGATGACGGCTGTCACAACGATGATGTGGGGCAGCGGTAGCCTCAGCAGAGGCTGGGCGTTGGTCTGATCTTGACATTCACCTGTAACACAATAGTTGACATTTGTATGGGCTATTTTACAAAAGTTTTTTTCCACAATTTGAAAAAATGTGTTTTGCATTCAGAATCAAGAACACAATCGAATCAAAGAGACAGACAAAAAACATTTTCCATTCCATTACTTTTACTTAAGTGTAACTTGTAAGTAAAATTGAGGTAATTTTTTCGCCAAATTGTATCGAATTTAAACTTTTTACAATTTGGCCCATAACCTGTTGAACCAATATGGGTGTCGACTGGGTTTAAATATTTTATAGGTCTTTTTAGCCACATTTGCTACTGTTTATTTGAGAACACGAGTTAAGATTCTATTTTCTTCTACTGTTGGCTGTAACGCTTCCTATGACAATTTTATGTATGTCACCAGAAAATAACAAACCTAGCAGGTCATATCCTTGTCGTCTTTCTCAAACAAAGAGCCATTCCTATGATAAAGTATCCTTATACCTAGTAGTTTACCTGTGGGCCGTGCGTCAAACACCAGCTGATCGCTGCCTGCGCTGACGCTTCGCTCACAGTTGGTCGCGCTCCGCGTCACGAGCAGTGTCGTGCCGCGCGCGTCGCGCGACACGAAGCAGTAGCGGCGCGCCGCCGTGCTGTCGCGCGTCACGGGCGTCGTCACGACAAACGACGCGCCGTTTTCGTACCAACCCCCGTGGCAGGTGTATGCTGAAATGCGGCACAGTAGTGATGTAGAAGCGAGTAAATGGTGAAGAGACATCGCACATACAGGTATTTGCCCGATCTACGCGGCCAAAAGTCCCAAAATCAAAATAATAATAACCCTAAAAAAAAGGAGTTCCTCGAACAAAGCAGGGATCTGGCTACAATACCCCCACCTTTTCTACCTGCTACCTCCCACCCCGCGCCCGTAGCTTCAGTCGGAATCTAACCGTTTCACGTAGTGCACTTGTTGTTCTCGGCGCTCTATTTTAACGCTAAAGTTCCGGAGTGAATTTTTATGTTTTCAAGTTCTTTCTACATACTGAAAGTGATGGATTCTGAAGGACAAGGTAAGAAACTTATAAAATACATGTTAATAAAGTCATAGTTGACTATAAAACATTTTTTTTAGATAGGAAAACAATCTGACTAATGCCGTATCGTGAATTCCCTGAATATATTTTTTACTAGTGTTTTTAGTTATGTATCGGGGTAGATCCGGCAATAATTTTTATTATAGGCTATTATTTTATCTTTTTACTAATAACTACAAGCAAAATCAGGTCCGGATAGATCCGGATACATACAGTTTTGAGGTATTAAAGATAGTTAGCGAAATTTTGTATAAATTACGAAATGTTTGTCGGCCATTTTAACACCGTATTTGTTTGTTTTAGGTTCAGCGGGTGCTTCAGGAGTAAGAGTAGTGACTCGACAATATTTGTTTAATCGCATAAATAATGAAAATTTGCCTAATTTAGATGCCAAATTGAATTATCTAAAAGACCAACTTTTCTCGTGTAAAGGTTATAAAGAAGACCAAATTGTTAATTTAAAATGTAATTTTACGCAATTCAGATCAGAAATAAAAAGAAGGTGGACCAAAGCTCACAACGAAGAAGAAAATTTTATATAATACAACAAAACTTGCCTGGAAGGCACCTTTGAAATACCTGTTGTTGAGACTTCCCAAAAATGCCAATTGGACAACTTTCGGAGGAAGCAGCTGAGGCTCGTAACAAGCATTTTAGAAGTTATCGTCAAGATTTTGGGAGGAAATTTTCCAGAGAAGACTGTAATCAGGATATTTTTAATCGCCTCTTGCTCAGTTCAGATCCTTTGCTAAGTAGCATGCGAAATGTTAAAAAAAGAGAGCAAAAGCATTTCTACCCTAAACAGTAGCTATGTTCGAATCTGCAAAACCCAACACATCTGACAATTCATCAGACAGCGACAGGGATGAAGAAATATAACCTTTAGGCGTTTTTTCTTGTCAATTACCTGAAATTTTGTCACCTCTTGCACAAAAATAATGCATTTTTTTAATTTTTTGTTTTTTTTTGTTAATATAATATATTTATAAAAATATATTTTATTTTATTTCTATGTTTAGATACCAATTGGGCAAAAAAAAATAATTAACGTCTAGTTTGTCACCTCTTGCACAAAAATAATGTTTTTTTTGTTTATAAAATATATTAAAAAACATTAAATTACTTTTTATTTATTTACTATGTTTAGATACTAATTAAGCAAAAAAAAAATAATTTTTAACGTCTCGTTTGTCACATTTTGCACAAAAATAATGTTTTTTTTTGTAATTTTGTTTTTTTTTGTTAATAAAATGTATTTAAAAAAAAGTTAAATGACTTTTTCTTTATTTACTATGTTTAGATACCAATAAAGCAAAAAAATAATTTTGGCCGCGTAGATCGCACAAATACTCACAAATAATAATGCATCGATTGTTTGATGTGTATTGGGGCCTTTGGGGGAGATTTAATGCTGGTTCATTTACTTCATTTTCATTTTACATGTAGGTAACATTGAGTCGTGTTCAAAAAAATGTACCCATTATTAACAAATCTTAATTGATTTCTTTGTGTAACGATAGTTATCCATATTCTGTGTAGGTAATTTTCGTTACACAAACATAGTGATTTTGTTTTTAAGGCACCTAAGTAAAGTATTAATCTTTCATTGATATATTTCTCTGGCATTGAATTACTTATATACTACTATACCCAGATAGAGAATATTACGTCTCAACTTTTAAAGTCACAAGCATTCAAGCTCACCTGTAATGACCTCCTTATTCTCACAGCTCGAGTAGAACTCCATATTTTTCACAGAATTGCAACCCACTTCTAGCCTCTTGAACCCGGTGACGACGCAGCCGACCTCGTTGGCCTGCCTCCGACTTCTCAGCATCGGGGCGCTCGACATATTGCTTATGCTAAAATTGAACAACCTAGTACCATTCCTATCGACCAACTTCTCGTCTCTCTTCTCGCGTATTGATCTTACGCTTCTCTCGTGTCGATTGTTTTGTATCTCGTATTTACCAGAATACGGACATTCCTTTGACTCTGGATTGCTAGCTGAAATGCAAGGATTGGAATGTTTAGAGTAAGTAGGTATATTGTTATTTAAAATCATTTTAGTGGCTGTTAAATAGGACTGGAAAAAACGCTATGGTTTTCAGATCACAAAAAGCCCCTGGCTTAAGGAGCCTGATATAGTGTCACACTAAGTTCATATCATCGACATAAATAAAATGTCTCGCTCTAACCAAGGGTGAGAGAAAGAGACGACAAACGTATTTTATGTTCAACCGGAGATGTGATAAACGCTAGCGTGCTGAGGCCCAGTTCAGAAGGAACAGAAGATTAAAACATGTACATTTTTAATATGGAATGGATGGGCGGTATTAAAATGAATTTGCCATAGTCTTTGGATAGTATAGCTACGCGACTGTTTCGTAGCGATTTAAATATGATCGAATCTTCATATCTAAAGGGAGACTTACCAACTAATGTGACATAGGGCGCTGTCACGGCGTTGAAATGGTGATTGGAGCATGCGTCGTCAGGCCGCGACGTTGGCGAGCCTCGCTGTAGCTCCGCTATGTACGTATCACGACGGTATAGCACTACGCAGACGTACCGAGAAGCACTGTGGACAAAATTAAATAAGCCATGTACATTTGTAGAAAGGATAACTAACTAGTTTGGTTGAGGAATGAATAATATCGCCACTGTTTGCTTAGCAAGTAGAAGGTCTGAGATTCAGAACCAATGTTCAATGATAGTGTAGCACCAGACCAAAATATTTGTGATAAGTTCCAAGGGGCTGAGACAATGATTGATGAAGCAAGTCGTGTCTATGGTTTACAATTTCCGTTAAATGAGATAAGGTCAACTTAATTCTATTAAAGACGTTTAACTTAAATATATCATGGTTGTGCATTAACTGTTGTAAAATAAGTGAACATTTTCTTAGTGGGTGTTAAATAATAGTCCATTACTGGTACCGTTACCTTAGGTTAATATGATAAATTTGACAGAAAAAAAAACATATAAGGACTGGTCTGTCTGTAGTATTCAAGCAAATGTTCCAGCTGATGCTTAATAGAATCTTCTAATGAAAACTGGTGTCACATACCAATGGTGTTGCCAATGTGCCACCAGCGCCACTGAGTTGCCACTGGGCGAGCTGGCCTTGACATTGACGCAGTAGACCTTGATGTCTGCCCCGGTTTGGTCAGTGATCCGCAGGGTCGCGTTCCTCTGGTAGAAGGTGTAGTTGCTGCTGAAGTCCAGGGTGTGCCAGGTATGGGAGAATGTCATCCATGTAGGGAACTGGCAGTTGAAGCGGACTGATACTGAAAGTAAAGGGCTACTGTTTAGTTTTCGACGATTAAGAGGCTGCACTAACTTTAATTGGTTTTCGTTTTCGTATCTCAGGAGAGTAAAACATAATTGCTGTAGTTATCATCCGACCAATACATTATGAGTGATATTGCAATACTCCACATAGAAAATCTTTAAGGCGTTTATTGTGACAACATCTATGAACAATTGGGCACTAAAACATCGAAGTCGTTAGGCAATAAATGTATTTCGACGTTTGCTTCGAAGTTGAGCGTTTCTACTTAACGGAGTACTGTTATTTTCCAGTTACTTGGGTTTGATTGATTTTCTTCACTATCAATTTGAAGCATTTTCAATTAATTAGTAAGTAATACAGTACCTAAGTATTCCACCAACTTACTACCCACTAAATCAACTCTAAGTCAAAATTTGTGCTAGGAGCTAAGTTCTTCAGGAGCTGTCATAAAGCCGTTGCAGTTACCTCGTTTTAAAGCCATCGTTCTGGACCCTTCTGTAGCACTAAAGAGACCATTGCAGGTGGCGTCTCCAGACTGCGCCACTCTGTACTCCACGTCGCCCGTAGAACTGGGCCCTTCCTTCATGCTGTTGGATGCTGGAAGATAAAATGTTTTTCAAAGAAGTGGCTCCATGTCTTTTACGGATATACGATTACGAATATTCGGTGACAAGAAAGGGTTAGGACTTATTTTTGGTAAACAGTTCCGGGAGAACCTAACGACAATGCTTGATCCTGAAGGCGATACGCCATTTTAACGGTCATTTTATTAATTTACGTACAATGCATAGTTGTTCATAGGCCTTTTATGTTCTGTGTTATTTTAGTAACGTTTAATAAAGCATAATACGTAGGTACTCTCATGATTACATACATCTCGACTTATTTCCAAATAACTGGGCAGATACAATAGAGTGCCGTGCGCTTAAATTCTGACAAACTGCTCTTGAAACCCATTCCTATGTATACGCTAAAGAGAACAGTCCAGTTCAGATTAGTGCACTTGCATTATATTTTGTCGGAATCAAACTAGTTTCAATTGTAGGTATATTTGTTATTGCATCGGCGAGATCTTAACTATGCCAGGAAATTCCCGTATTGCCATAGCCAAAGACTTCGTGATATATATTCTCCGGTATCTAACTTGCTCCCCTCAATTACCTAATCGACTATAGTCTTACCGATACCATTGGTCTTCTCGTAGACGAAGCAGCGGTAGCGGTCTTCATTGCTGGTGGCGTGGTTGTGATGCAGCTTCCCCACGAGGAACCGGAGGCTGCCTTCCTTCCAGGTCGCCAGGCATTCAAGCTCTTCCACTGAAAGTATGAGGGCGAGAATTGATTGAGTCGATAATGGTCTAACGTGGATCTAAGTAATTATCCGTTGTAGTTAAATTAGTGACTTGCTCTATTGGTTTGTTTGCTCTACATTTTTTGGATCAAATCAAGTTTAACTTTATTATTAGCTGGAATGCCGGACTTCGTTTTAGTAAACTCTACTTTCACTAATTTCCATCAAAAGGTTTCTTTTTAGCCTTAGACATTATTTACCTGTTCATAGCAAAGAAGTTGAAGCACCTTCACAAACTTTAAAACTAATTTGCACAATCCTATAAGATGCTAGAGTACTTCCAAACGTAGCTACACGAATGCCAATGACCCCGCAAATCAGTATGCATTTTAAATGCAACATTAATAAAAAGGAAATTGTCTGGCAGCCAGCAAGCCTGTATCTGGATTGCATGCAAATGCAACGGGCAATCTTCCAGAGGTGTCAGCCATTTTAGACGTTGTTTAGATTTAGCTAAATATAAAGCAAATTTTATTGCAAATCGTAGTCACCTACGAATGTGTGATTTAACGGCAGATACATCTGTATACATGCTATCGTGTAGGTACAAGGCTTTCACTGAGTCGTTTTTTTATGTTGATGATAAAATGCGTGTTAATAATAATATGTAGTTGACTTGCTTAGCGTGTAACTATCAATTAAATGCTCTGAAATAAGTTGACTGATAATCCAAAACTACTGGTTACTGTCTGCTTTACGCCTATAAATAAAAGAGTACGTAGTTGCGGGTCGTCTCGTCTGTCGCGGTTGTCAGTTTGTTTGTCTATTCCTGGCTGTCTCCAGAACAGAACGATAATGACAGGGTTATTCTTGCCCGAACACTAGTTTATGCATTCACCGTTTCATGCCGTTAGTGATTGAAGTATTTATGAGACTATGCTGCAAGTGCCTTTTGTGTTGAATAATTTTTCTGCAGTAAGAGTTTATTGCTTCGAGTGTTATGTCAGTTATGTGTATAATATCCTAATACTACAAACTCCTAAGTAATCCCGATAAACAGTAAGATTACCAAGATATCAAGGTCGTGGTTCAAATCTCACCTCTTACCAATTTCATTGCGTATTGTCTTCAGGTCAAAGTTTCTCTAGCTAAGACTTATTCCTGTAATAAACGTACCTGTGCTCTCAGAGGCGGAGATGTCGGGACAGGCTTGGTAGTTGAGCAGCAGTCGCGAGTCCTCGGTACAACTTTCGATGGACGACACGGGTATTTTACAGTCGCCATGACCTCTGAAAATTGTTTCACCGTTTCAAATACATGTAATTTTTACTGCTCGTATTCATCCCGTGACTGGAGAGTCAGGCAGGAGGTTGTCACCGGTTCCACATTTTTTGCCTTCAATTTTTTATTATGAATGTGGAAAAGTGTATTTATAAAGGTTTGGTGTAAAATTTGAGAGGAAAAAGTTCTGATGATTAATTATTATCACAGGCACAACCTGCTTAAGCGACTATTTGTCTGTATTTGACGTGTTTTTTACCTGTATGCATACATACTAAGTAAAGTTCCAAACGCACTGACAGCGGAAATGGAGCGCCGTGGACATCGTGCGGTGGCGAGACGGTATGAACGAAAAGCTTTTTTCTCGCCCGGCGCCTTATGTGCTTTTATAATTTCGAATATTACAACCGATACCGTCACGCCACCGCGCCGCGCCGTCCTGCTTCCGCTGCCAGTATTATTAACTTTGAGGATATTTATTATTTTTTCTATCACAGACAATTAAATTACAGAAAAGAAAAAACTAGAATCAGGTTGAAAATAACTGTCTACGCAAGCTGATCTTTAGTAACTAACGGCCAATCACGCGCATTAATTCGCGTCATTGTCGTCGCGATGATTTCGCGGGGATTTTAATTACAAAAGTCATTAATTGCATGATTGAGGGCTCCGGGCAGTGACAGTGAGGCGTCAGTGATCTTCATTAAACGGCCGTTTAACATCTGCTGGGACTATTAATCATTGATGACTATCAAGCTTTGTTTGGCAACGGAAGTCTGCAGACACATTTTTGGATAGTTGGAACGATTAACTTTTTTTTTGTGCAGACAAGTTCTCAATCTAAACTCCAGATGTCGAAATTAACTGTCATGTTGGTAATGTCGCGTGTACCTACATATTTTTAACACATTTTTAAAAGAGTCGATATCTCTGTTGCTGACAATACTTATTTAATTTTACAGTAAAATTATGTTCTAAGCCATTCGAAATAACGTTCGTAAAATTATTCAAGTAGGTACCTTTGATTTTACTGATAGTAGGACCACGATGTAAAAGAAGGGGTATATTTAGTACCTACCTGTTATAAGTGAAAGAGAATGGGCCTTTGAGTGGGCAGTCCACTGGATCCGCATTTTCCCTGAACATGGAGTAGAGGAGGGCATCACCAGTGATGAGGGAGCAGAGATGGGGCAGCGCGTCGCGGCGGTGGCAGAATGCTGGAAAACAGATACCGTTTTGAACTTTCGTTTGTTTTACATAGGGTTAGAGTACTGTACTTTTCCTAAATTGTAAAATACAGTGGTCGGCAATAAACTTGGCAAGGTTCTAAGTGGTTGTGGTAACATCGCGCATCGGTTTTACCTGGAAAAACCACTCAAAATTTAACAATTTATTTTTACCGTCCACTATTTTGTGGTTCTAAAATTATTTTTCAAAGTTAAAAACATTTATGATGCAATTTCAAAAATAGTGGCTTCATTTAATCGAAATCGGACGTGATTGTTTCTATTGCAAACTTAAAAGATAATATCCAGATATGCGAGTTGATATACAAGGAAGTAAAATTCCTACGTCATGAGAATCTCTTGTAAAGTTTGATGAAAGTTATTGCATAGTTTTTTTTTGTAAGCCACGCGCAAGAAAAATGTAGAAAATCAAATCGAATCATACAAAGTCTTTACACTGTCGTCTTAGCTACTTTTCACTCACTTTCTTTGTACTGCAAAACGTTGGTGTGTTTTTCATGCATTACAACGCACCGATAACATCCTTTCCTGAAACATAAAGACGTTTATAAATATAAACGATTTTTGTAACATTCGGTGTCATCGCCCTAGTTGAGATTTCAAAATTAGTTACACTAATAAGTGCTTTTATGCGTGCATTGTTGTTTTAAAGTGTAATAAATACTCATTCTTAAGTGCATTTTATGATAGGTTGCTCTGAAGTTTCAAGTGACGCCACAACTTCGTACAATTTTTACCAAGGCGTGACGTCACGAGCCCCCACTCCGGCTGTTTGATAATCTAAACCTTTGTCGATGTTTAATTATTTGACAAACCAAAAACACGCGTCTCTTTTTTCATTATCTAACTAACGGACTAAATGATACATTTTTAACTTACTCGTCGACGATGAGAAACTTGTCACCCTCGGAGGACAGGCAGCGGCCCTTGTTGGAGAGCCGGTCGCCTTCGATGAGGATCGGCTGGATCACGCCCGACTGGAACCAGCGGCCGTGCCAACGTGCAGGGAACGCGCAGCCTGGCAACAAAACAAAAGATGGTTAAAACCCTTCAAGTGGCATTTTACCGTTTCCAGGCATGCCCGTAATTGGCAGCCTGCCGGCCCTCGGCATAAAGTGTATTAAAGATGGTCATCTGATATTTGATCAAGGCTAGCAAACTTCATATGGAATAACATTCGTTGACTCATAATTAAATAATTAACTAATATTAACACATTCAGAACCAAGGACCCGGCTCCGGGTTCTTCAAAACATTGGCGAGGTACCGAGAACCCGGTAGCCGGGTTCATTTTGTACTAGCTATAGACTACTCGGTTCCGCGTAGATGTTTTGATTTTAGGCTTGGTCGTGAATGTGTTAAGCTGAATTCTAATATGCAGAAAATTCACGATGACCGCCGTAAAAGCCCTGCCATTGAAATTAATTTATTTAAAGTCGAAATGTACTTAATAAGTATTTGCACGTTAATTTATCAAGCAGGTGAGTTGGTAGGTGAAACTAGGTAGTTTCACTAACACAGGAACATTACTAACTAACATAATAAAAGTGACATGTGTCCAAAACGACATCTTAGTAGTCCGTAATAAGTTAAATCCGTACTGAAGGTCTTCCTAATAAGTACATGTGCCTACGGCCGATTCCGGCCTAGCCCGCGCTCCGTCCACCCTTTCGGTATCTTCTGCTTGGATCCACCAAAACCAATACGCTAATGGTCCGTGTTGTAGATTGATGGTTCCGTAACGTTTAGGAAATGGGGCCCATTGGGAGAACACTCCATTCTTTGACGCCGGATATTAATTATCCGACTGCAAAAGGTGGGGTGTTGCGGCTAAGCTGTTTGTTTTATGAGGGTGAAATTAAAAGGGAAAAATGGTTCGTTATTAACTAGATCGAGAGTTAGAAAAAGTTTGTTTACTGTAGCGTACGCAGACCGTTTAATACGATATGTCTTAATTATTACAAACGCTACATTCCGCGTTCGAGCAACTAGTTTCTATTGGTATAAAATTTTAAGGATCATCCAAATTCGTTGTGACTTTATGGAACGACAATTGCTATGATTTGTTTGGGACTATAGGGACAGCCAATTTTTTTTCGCGATTTCTTTATTGGTTTCACAATTACGTTATTCAGTATGACCATTGCGCGAAGTTTGACTGGTTCTTAAAATTTAACTCTGTCGTACAATCAAATAATTTGATAACTTTGCAACTTTGTACCTTTTTTACAAGAAATGTCGCTGTGACATCTATCTACTATCTACTAATCAAAGCAATATGAAATTCATTATGAAAAGGTTCACAGTGGCACAGGTATCAATTTCCTTGACCATTGTCCAGGTAGCCAATGGGCCTGTCAGTTATGAACACAAATGCACAAACCTCAGGACACATTCGTGTTTAGTCTTTTAGAGTAAGGTCAAGAGTGAACTAATTTAAAAAATGCACAGCGCTAAAAGCATTCCAAAAGTAATTCATTCGCTATGCACTGCACTAGCCGCGTTTACAAGGCACTTTGCAGCGCCTTGAAGCGCTTATTGTCGGGAAAATGCAGGTTCGAGCTTGTTAAAACGCTTTTTGGAAGTGCAGCAACGAGTATTAGGTTCAGAAAACTTCTGGAAAGAAGTGTAGTTTTAATACTGTGAATTGGGTTAGTTTGTGCGTCTTTTTTGCAACGTCTGTTTAGATCATAAAAAGCTACACCTATTGCTGATTTACGCAATTTGTTGAATTGCTACGCGGGTCAGATTGTTGATGTCTTTGTTGATTCCTCGACCCTTTCATGTGGATTCTTTGGAATTCTGTTGCAGTCAGCTTTTGTCACATTTCTCAAACAATGCCTAGATAAAAACGACAATGGCTTACGAGCTTGTCGACATATTCGATACATGGATAACAGTTTGTGTTTGGTTAACTTGTATGTCTTTTTCTAGGTCGCTAAAAAACGTCGTTCTCGAACTGAGCGATAAACGAAGGACCGGTGCAGCACAGTCAAGCCCGTCACCAACAGGGTTTTCAATGCCAATCTCCCTAACCTCTAACCCTTTTAGAGCTGGTCATACCGTCGATGTGGTTCTTAAGTCCAAACAACAAGATAGTTTTTTGAGATTATAGTGGCTTAATAACCGCATAATTGAATTCTCCAGTTCAAAAAGGGCTAATTCTCCTAAAATCAGACATTATCCCTGTTTTGGGGAACCACATTATTTCTCCAAATTATCAGAATTAAGAGTGGTTGTAAAAACATTCCAAATAATAACTATGAAACTACAGAAATTTATACGATTGACATCGTTTCATAGAGAAATGACTGACTCAACTAAAATTCTCTAATCAATCGATTTGGCAACGCTGTCACCAAACTATGCGCCATTTTTATGCAGCGTCGCCGCAGCCTACATTTTGAGTGACACCCAAAGCGTAGTGCTTGCGTGTGATTTTCATGCATGCCGGTTGCATGTTAGATTGCGTGTTACTTAAAAGGTGGAAAGCCAGTGACATTTCGTATGGTTTCCCATACAAAATTTTGCTACCCCGCCTAAAGAATTTTACTTCGCTAAAATTTCAAAAAATGTATATTACTTAGTGATTTGATATTTATAGTTTTGGATATTTGTCTTAAATATAGTTTTTGAATTTGTTGTTTTGTTACGAGAATTAGCTGATGATTATTTCAGGTAAATAGTTCATGGTTTAATAAAATAGGTAGAATACGACAACGTTAATTTTGCAGAGAATAATATGGTAACACTGAAAATCTACTGCTTATTATTTACGTGACCTGACGTTACGTGATCTGAAAATTTTAAAATAGCGTTGCCAAATTATTCCAATGCATATTTAGCGTGGACGGATTCTGATGATTGTGACAAAATAATGATTAAAGTCTATAGAACCTCTTTTAAACGGCAGTTTCTTCTTTGTTTACCTTACAACTATTACAAGACGAAGTATTAAAGCATACAATGTTAATGTAGTGTAGTGTAGTGTGTAATGTGACGGTGTGACTATGTAGGTATAGTTTACGAAATGTGTTTGTAAATAAATGCCTTAAAAGCGATGATTAGCATACTGCGGCGAGATTTAAAAATAATTCAAACCAAAAATGTAATAAGTTAATAACTTAATTCCAGTAAAAGAGCAGTTTAACGTGATTTATTATTATAATTCACTTATTATGCCGTGCGACGTCGCTCGCAGACTCGGCCGTCGTGCGTGAAACGCGACCATTAAGTTTTTTTAATGGTGCCGTTAAACAAAAAAAAAATGCGTTCATGCATAGATGTCACACCCGTGTTTCATATTATGCAATTCCGTTTACATCGTTAGGATAACATTTCTTTGCTGTGTTAAGCACACGCCATATAAAAAATACTTTTTAGGTAAGTAATTATATCTGATGTGATCATTTATATCTATTTCTAATTAAAGTAATTACATCAAGAACCGACATAGGTACTCGTAGATTAAATGACTATATTTGTGTTCAGTCCCCGCTATATTTTAAATCAACTTCTAAAATGGTTTTTATCGATTTCAAAAAGAGGTTCTAATACGTTGCAATATTTTTTTATTATTACCAGCCAGTGTCCAAAACGCTAACCCAAATGAACGACCCAAACTTACCTGAGATGGCCAGGACACGAGTGTATCATGACCTATCAAATTTAAATGTCCGTATCCCAAAGTTCCAATTAAAGGCACCTGCCCGCAAACGGCCAATGAGAGGTTAATGTTAATATTCAATAAACCCTTGGCCCGAAGAGGGTCCATTGTGGAGCTATTACTGTAATATCTGAAGCTATCTCCTCCGATTACAATACAATGGCGGTCACAATTGACTGATCAACTGTTGAATAAAGAATGAGAATGACTCAGGACCTCGGCTGATGTTGCGTCGGGTTCCGGGGATTAGATTGGTATTTCAATACATTTACTTAGGAAGCAATGGTGACAGTTGAACCATTGGGTGACTCCTCAAGTTTATGCCTTAAATCGTTTCATTTAATTTTACTAAAAGATTATTTAGCGATGGGTAGGTACACGAGACATTTTGAGTAGGTTCAGATCAGCGCAATGTAAAAATAGTTGGATAAACAAATCACGCGCGATTTAGGGCTGAAAAAAGCATCTATAGGAGACTGCACTCCTATTTATACCCAGCAGTTACATAAACGTATAATTTTATTATTGGCGGACTTCATTTAAACGGCAACGGTTAGTGTCAACCAGATGACGGAACCCCAAACCGTATCGGCTCGGAGTGCTTGTTTGCATTCAGTATGCTCAAAGCATAAAAACCTTAGACTGGTTCCGCAGCCGTTTAGAAATGACGTCATGCCACCTGTCTTCAAATACCAACGGAAAATGTTTAACAAAAATATAGACAGTTGGGGCAAAACAATTCAAGTAAATAGAAGTTTATTGAACGACTGATATCTGGTCATTTAGACAACTGGCCTATGCCGTGTTGAAAAAAATATGGGTCATCAAAGGGCATAAAATAATAAGATTCAGCAATATGACGGCACTTGTAAGCTGTCCAACTGAGTGCAGGTGAGAATTCAAAAGTACAACCCTTGATTATTTCCCATTGTCGCATGATTTTTGTATGGCGTTGCGAAATAATGGATTAGAAGCAGTATTGAAATAGTATGAAATTGGTGCCGTGCTATGGTCATGCAATCAAATTTTAAAAGTCTATAAAATAGTAGTTCAAGCACTGTATCGCTTAAACAACAGTATTATTTTAACCCATCTCATAATATCGTATACGCATTTAAGGATGAACAAACATGTGACATACCTACATAAATTGCGTTTACTGGTCTTTATGTATACTAATGGAAGTTCGATATAATAATAGGTACATTAAGTAGAGTGGAGAATCTAATATACTACTCAGTGGCTTACGTAACATGAAATAGACTGGAAAATATCAATATTCCAAACACTGTAGCTAGTAAACCTATTCTGAAAATTACTTGTCTTAAATTTGTGGAACTTGTAAGATTCAAAAGTACTAAGTGATTGAACTTCTTGAAGTTTTTTTGGTTTCATCTGCTTTGAGATTTTGAATTCATTGAAGTAAGGATGTACCAATGTGGTTTTACCGGTATCGAAGTCGGATTTTTTAAACACTGCTTAGCAGATTTGAAACAAAAGTCAGAATCTGTGTCGGAGGCATTGTGGCACAATCGTACAATACAGTTTCGGGCCTTTTACTTAACTGTTAGTCAAACTCTGTCACAAATAAAATAAACGTTACTTATCTTGTAAACACATAAGGAAGTCTTAAATTAAACAAAGGGACTTCAAAAGTACAACAAATTAACACACCTATAACATTGAGTTAAGAGTGAGTTTCAAAAAAATTGTACATAGTTAAGGGCTGTAATAAAAACAAAAGTTAATTGATTCTTTTGTGTAACGACAATTACCCATACATTTTGTATATGTAATTTTCGTTACACAAAAGACGCGATCGTGATTTTGTTTTTATTAACCCTTAATTTATGTACAATTTTTTTGCAACTTACTCTTAACTAAAGCTTAACGGATTCAAACTTTCGATTTAAAAGAGTCGAAACTGAAGTCGAAGTCGGATGTGTGATGTCAATCGTGAGTTCCGATATACAGAAATCGGAGTTCCGTAACGTTCATACATTATTGAAGCCCTCTTTGTAATTAAATATTCGAATGAAGCGGTAGAAATTTTATAACTCAAACAGATTTCTATGGAACTTTGATTCGTCCTTGTAGGCTGATAAAGTCTGAAGTGTGTCAGCTCTAGACGTCGCAATTATTAAAATAAAAGTTCATCTACATCAACTGTCAAAATGGTTTCCTACATACCGCTAACGAAGTTTCGACGTTCAGTTGCATAAATGCTTATTGTGAACTTCGGTTCCTTGGCATAACATCTGCCTAAAAAGAGATCTCTCTATTAGGGAATCTTTCGCACATAAGCTTTTGACCTAAATCGCATACCTTACGTAGTAGCAATTTTCCGTAAAGTTCCACTAAATTTCAGCAGAATCAGCCTCACAAGTAATCGCTATTGATCTAGTACATCACTATAAGCTGTAAACTGCTGAATTATTGACGACGATGTCGCAAGGCAATGAAGGTACATCATCGAAATGGGTTTTCCATTACATTACGTAATGACTGGATTGATGGGTATGTGCTTTACTATCGGCCAATCAACGGGGTTTAATTAGTCAGGGAGCAAGAGCAATCCTTTTATGACTGGTAGGTATGAAAGTACTTTTATTATAAAAAAAAACAATGAGTTTCGTGGGTACTATACCAATTAAGCGTGTCACAGACTAAACAGATACGGTAATATTTTATCTGCGTATAAATGCCATCTTTCCATATGTTGGTGCCAACAGATACTTGCGATAAAATATAAGTTATCTTATGTTCCCATATAGCCATTTCGGTCGCAAAAATAATCAAAGTAGTAACAGTGTCATTTAGTTTCGTAACTGTTACGACACATTGCGACTGTGTTTGGTTTGGTCACCGTGTGTAGTAACCGTTCCCACACATTGCGACTAAAAAAAGTTTCGGTAACAATGTGTCGTCGCTGTGACCACACTGCACGTCATCTTTTGCGTCGACACTGTTTACACACTTTGCGTGTAGTTTGTGACTAGTGTACACTCTGGTAACAATGTGTAGTAACCGTGTAGACACAATGTTACGACAATGTTCCAGAACATTGTAACTCTAAATGTCAAAAAAAAAACATTATGACGTCTAAACCTCCTCAAACTTTCCAACAGCTTGTCATGAAGTAGTAACATTTATAAATCACTAGCTTTTGCCCGCGGCTCCGCTCGCGTTAAATTCGGGGTATCACAGAAGAGTATGTTGGACAATCCATTTATTGAGGAAGGCTTTAGGCTATATAACATCACGCTGCAACTAATAGGCGCGAAGAAATATTGGAAAATGTGGAAAAAACGGGGGGAAATTAAACACTATTCCACGCTGACGGAGTCGCGGGCACAGCTAGTATAAATATATATGCAACACCACTCTGTTGTGAAGTGGAAGGAACAAAAGCATATAATTTAAATAATGTCAAATGTAAGGTTACATCGATGGTTTGTGACGCCCAAATGGTGTTTAGTCCAGTATTGACAACGTTGAAGGTATAAAAAATAGGATTATAAATTACAAAAAAAAAAGAATTGAGTGTGATAGCCGAGTATGTAAATTTATAAAAAGTGTAACCATTACTTGTTTTTTTTTTAATTAATATATTTTTTATTACTTTTACTTGCAATTTTATTGGAACTTAGGTCAAAAGGGAAAAAGTAGTCGTTCTAAGTACGCATAAAGGAGTGAGGATAATGGGAGTATAGATAGATTCTAATTTAACAGTCATGATTTTATTATATTTATTGTTGAACACAGTCAGTGGTTAAAATGTTACATTATCTGTATATAAAACAATGTTACAGTAATCTGATTCAAACAGTACACTGGGATTTTCCAAAAATTAAAAATACGTTGTGATTTATTTAAAAGTTTGTTCTTAATAAGCTACTTCACAACTTCAAAATCAATCATGTTGTAAGCATGAACTTAATATTGATGATTTTAGTTTATTTTAACATCCCTATTCCCCATTTTAATGCCCTAGTTATAGTGGCACGATTCGATGTTCCTGGTGTATCATCTGTAAAAGGATAATAAAACATTAGAATTGGTTTTATCTTTCAGGTCAGAAACTTTGAGAATAACTGTAAACAAAAAACACATACAGCCATTTTATAAATTTGGTAACTTTGTGACTACTTTAGGTTTCGCGTCGACACAAAGTCGACACAGCGTCGTAACTTTGTGACCACTTTGTGACTACAATGTTTTCCTTCAACAAATGTTTTTTTTCCATTAAATTCCTATTTTTGAATTAATTATTCATTATTTAACTACTACTTAGTATTCAAATTTATTACTCTAAACAAGCAGAAGCCTCCAAGTTCTCGAAATGTATATACTAGTTAAAAATAAACATTAAAATTTTTGCTAATACTACTTAAATTACGACTGTAAGGTGGCGCGTTGGTAAATTTCAACTTATTTTGCCAAATTATACGATGAATTTCTTTTCCCATTCACGTTAGCACATTAATATCAATTAATAGTATTAATATCAAAAATAAACACTTACCCTGACAACCTGTAATTGTAATGGATTCCTTTTATTCTTTTTGACACACAAAATAAATTGTTTCGAACAACTTTGAAGCAAATTGAGTGAATGAATGAATGATTTGAGTGACACTTGGTTGCAAAATGGTAACAAAGTTACCACACGGCGACTAAACATTGTTACCAAATGTTACTGTGTCGACTCTTCCCCATTTTGGTCGCAGCGACCAGATTGCGACCAGAATAATGCTAGTAGGTTCAGCCAGTGTCGACACATTGTTTCGACATTGTTACGTAACGGCGACTGAAATGGTTATATGGGTTCGCTCATTGAACTGTATATTATATTGACAGATATCCGTTCAGATACAGATAGCTTGTCGTATCTGCTTAGTGTGTGACACGCTTTACTACTTATTCTCTAGCAATGAAAGTAAAAAGTAAAGTAATCATTCCTAAAGGAGAATCAATAAACAACACGATTAAATCCTTAGCTCCACAAACTAAACGCATTTCAATTTATTCCCTTACCAAGCAACAGTCGGCCTTAACACAATAAAAACATTATTAGATTTTTGTCACTTCTAATCAAAGTTCATCTTCCTTTTTAGAGATATTTTCCTTTTAAGCCCATTTTTCCACGCATAAACAAGTTACCCAAACCCCGAAAATTATGGTTCTAAGCATACGTTTCACAATTCGTTTCCCCCAGCCTGAGCGTTGCTAACCGCCCCAGCACTCCCGGGAGATGCTCGTAACTTGATGTATTCACCACTTCATACAAAAAATCGTATCCATTTAAAAAATGTATCCGTTTAACTAGCGAATATGCGTTTGCTTAGGTGATGCATGTTTTTAAAGAAGTGTATTTCTACAAGATTCACTTGTGATATATGATATACACATATCACACCTTTATTCCCAAATGGGGCAGGCAGAGCACACGAAATGCTACGTAGACAAAACAATGACTATTTTATGTTTCGTGGCCACTCCCAGCATTTTTTTGTTTTTAAGGTGGCAGGCGCAGTAGTGACAGGTTGCTAGCCTGTCATCTACTATGTACCTTAACCTATTTCCTTAGTTGCCTCTTTCGGCAGCCACGGAAGAAATGGAGAGGTGTTATTTTAAACCCGATACCACGCATGTTAAAAGAAGTAAAACTCTTCTAATCTACATATACTATCTAAATATCTATATTAGTGGAAGTGGGATAACAAGAAAGACGGGAATTACCCAAAGAAATGCTGTACTAAAAGGGTTCAGATTTTTGAGTACTAAATTAAAAAAAAAACAGTCCATTAGCAAACCATAACTTAGCATCTGCAATGCTGAAATTCATTATCTAACACTGTTAGAGAGTAGGTAACTAAGTAACTTTCAAGTAACTCTATTTCTCACAAACTATCTCGTAGTACAGTCAGCATCATGTCGGGTTATCGAAATATGATATAAACTTTATATAAGAAGGTATGTGACGTTTAATAATTTTATTTTTAATGTTTTTTTTCTGTTTCTAGCAATGAATGAATGAAGGAATGATTTATGTGTCTGGTATAGGTATGTTACAATGATTTCAAAATAACAATAAAATTGTATCACAGTGTTTAGTTGGTTATATAGCGAAAAATGCATTTAAATGAGATGGTTGTTTGATAGTTTCCATTCATCTTCATAAATGTTAGATCTGAACTACGTTAATCGCCAAGATTTCTAACTTTCCTCTCATACGTACATACATATTCTCACGCTTGTATTCCCAAGAGAGGGGTGGGCAGAGAACGTGAATTCAAAAATCCAGTGCCACGTTTAGCAATATCAGGGTAACCAGATGGTTTAACGTGATATTGCAGTGACAGGTTGCTAGCCCATCGCCGACAATACACTAACCCTTTCCCAGAGTCGACTCTTACGACACGCACGGGAAGAAAGAGGGAGGTGCTATCCTAACCCGGCACCACACGGGGTTCACCACACTTTCCTCTCAAATTCTTTAAATGCCGCTATTAAATATAATGTAAAACTTAAACATAGAATGATATAAAACAACAAAAACAGATTAAAGTGTGACTCTAGGTCAAGCATCATTTCACACATATTTTATAATATTGATATTTAAGATTTTTTGTTTGCGGTATTCTGCAATGTGGACTATGAACATTATATTAAAAATAAAAAATACTTTTCGATATTTTGTAGATGCAGAAACAGTTAAATTTATACTCAGATTCATTCCAGATTAGATTTTTAACAAAGAACATTGTCTCAGGAATTCATACGAAAAATTGCAAATCATTACTGCAAGAACACTTATTACGTTCTCAATACAATCGGTATCACTATTTGCGTTTACGCCTTGGGTTTACATATTCAAAAATGTGTGAGGATTTAATCGTCACGATTCTGATCTTAAATAGAACAGAGTATAGTATTAATTCCTGCTGATTGTATTTGCACATAATTTATAGACAGCGAATTCTACCAATGTTAATGTTCAGATGTCTGTTTGTAGCTTTGGATTACAGAGATTTAGGTCAGAGAATTAAGCCTAGCTAACTTTGTCGACTTAGATTGTTGCCCCACTACTCACTATGTACTGAGATCGCTCGTGTCGTGTGTGGTTTAAAATAAGTCGGGGAAACTGCGAATACAATGATTAATTGACCATGATTTAGATTTTCATTCGTGGGTGGCGCAAGAGGTAACAGAGGAAAAAAGATCTAGGCAACCACTACGCGAAAGGGTAGCGACAAAAAATAATAATGCAAAAGTGGCTAGGAAACGTGAAATGGTGTTAAAACGATTTTGACTGCGTAGCATGTTGTATGCTCTGTCTAACTTATTTGGTAATAAAGACGTGATGAGTATGTATTAATGTATAAAAATGTACATAATTTATTAATTTGCATCAAACGAGGCAAACTCAAAATATTTTGTAACTCGATCATGGGTCCTTTTGCACATATTATTGTTAGCAGAACAAGGCTTTGCGAGTAAATATATGTAGTAGGAATCATTGCGACTCGGTAATTAGAAATCAAATACAAGGTGACTAATGTATTATTATGGATACTACACCATAATTTCGAGTGATGCTGTTGTCAGAAGCACGAAATCAAATTATTTCCTTGATAGAAAAAAATAATCATGAAGTAAGTAATTTCTGATTTTCGACTAATTCCCATATCATTTTCCATAATTGTCTACACAATGAAACCAAACATTAAAAACTATACATCGAATTTAAGTGTGATTCAGTAAAATTATTTGAAAATTTTAATAGACTCGGAATAGTTCTTGGGTTATGCTTTAGGCGCGTAACTTAACCTACAAGAGTAGATAAATACGTGGAAAACTATACGAAATGCTGCTGGCTTTATACCCGTTCTTAAACCGGGTGAGCTGAACGATAAGAGCTAAGTTTTGGCCTGCACTCGAGGAAATGAAGACTGTCTGACGAACTGGGACGTTATTCCGTAAACAGAGCTTCCAGAGTAATCGTTTAAACAAAAAACGTTCTCGATTGCGTTTGAGTTGACGACTCAATTACTAAGATACAAAATGGCGCTAATAACTTCGTGTTTTGGCAGAAAACTATAAGGCCCTGCGCAGACGACAGATTATCGGCGACAGACTTTTTAGTCTGTGAAAATAGAACCTATGGAATTATATGTAGTAATCGTATCGTAGCGTCGTATACGCGCAAAAAGTCCGGCGCACAATACATACAATCCACGCAGACTTTTAGTGCGCCGCAGACTTTATCGCACAAAAAGTCTGTCGTCTGAGCTCCCCTGTATAGTACCGTGAAATGGGGTAGAGATTGCGAGCGTTGTTGGGTTATGAGTGGGGAGAGTAGGAATGACAATCTGTGAAGTGATTTTTATAGGCTACTACTATGTACTAATTATATGTATACTTTCATAAATGCAGTTTTATGAGCCTCAAAGAAGACATCAGTTTAAGTTGAAGGTGCTTCCCGCAACATCCGCCTCCTTTTACTATCACCGCCACGTCAAGTCACACATACAATTGTTGTGATTTGTAATTCCCTTTTTATCATGTTTAGGATGACATCACTCAAGGTGATTTTCCTGAAACGCATCGATATTTCACACCCATTGAGGATAGAACCTATAGAGTACTAATGTCATCTTGGTTGTTCGGAAATTATTCCGCAAAACAATTGAAGTGATCGCTGTGCTCTTATTGGCCGGTCCAAGATCGCGCTTAACGCTAGTGCCTTTTTCTCTACGGTTATTGGCTCTGTACAGTTTCTGTGACAGTGATGGTGACGTTTAGTATGTTGAAATCAACAAACTATTTGCGGACCGGGGTTGCGAACATTGTTTCTCTATAGGTTCTATCCTCTATGTTCACACCACACCGTTACTTTAAATAAAGTCAACGAGTTCCTATAGTTCCAATTTTGAAAAATTAAACTGAATCGTTAATCCTAATATAAAATCTATCGATGATTGACTCGCTAGAAAAATATGACAGATATTTAAAATGTAGGCGTTACGTCATTTCACTATCTATAGTAAGTTAGTAACCTAAACCGTCTATAGATTGGTTATTGGAACGTGCCATTAGACCCCAGGTACCGAAGTTAGATTTCAAATATTTACAGCTTTCTTTACGTCTTTTTAACGTTCCGTTCTAAGGCCTGATAAATAAGAGACCGTTTCCGAGCCAGTGCCTGCAGCGTGCGCCGGGCACCGGATCATAGCCTTGGCCACGCGCCGGTGCACTCGAGCCGAAAAATATTAATATTCGATGCTTAGGTAGGGCTGGCAACGATTCAAGGGTCCCGCTAAATGGCTATAGGAGCCCCCGCGTGACTAAGTCCTATCCGTCTATCCATCGGTGTCTCAGGAACAGCAATGGAAGCGGCTTAGTGTTCGAAACAGTTTTACATCCTTGTCCATTTATTAAGCAAGAGATTATATGAATGAATGCCTTTATTTTTATTAAAACGAGGGTTAGCACCATATCTAAATGAGATTCACTTTAGGTTTTTAGCTGAGTTTCCCACCACACCGTTACTATCTTACGTTACGTTCTTGAGCGATGTTTACCCTTGAAGAAAATATCGCCGTTACTTTAAACGTTACTTGTGGATTAGGTGAGTCATATTTCTAGTGACTAAATATATGTGCATGACTGCGGCACATATGATACAATTCCAATAAATTACGAGCTTATAGGATTTACACGTGTCGAGTTAAAACATTTTCACTTGTTTGCACGTACAGACTATAAAAAAAGTAATATTGTTGTAATATCTGTGGACTTTTTTTAAACAAATTCCAACCTGATTAATTTGACTAAGCATTTATTTTCTGATTGCAAGCTGTACAGGCAACATGTGAAACCTGCAAAAAAGCGTTTCTGATCCTCGGCAACCCTGCGAACGCCAATAGCTCTCGGCTTGATGTATTTACGCCGCTATTACAGGGTTAAGTATGGGTTAGGTGAAATTTATACGGCAGCGTCGTAGGTGGCACGGCGTTTTGATTGTCGTTATAAAAATAACCGGTTAAATGCGCAGTGTGCCAGCTGTTTTAGGGTTCCGTGTTTTTTTTATTCTACAATTCCTTATAGATTAGCAGGAATTGGATTGGTGATGTATTGATTAAATACAGTAATTGCGGGTGAATGTATTCACAAGCCTTAACGTTTAAAGTAGGTACTTTTGTGTTCCAGTAAGTCAACATTTTGTGGCAACCTTGCTTTGCGACTCTTTAGAAATAAAAATGTAACCAAATACAAAATCTAGGTGTTTTTCAACTTCTCCAATTTACTTTTAGACAAAAACGATATTATTATATACGCCTCGCGATATAAACGCCTTTATTTTAAAGTTACGTAAAATGAATAAAGATAAAGCCTAATTCATCTTGTTACCTATATTTTTCGGAAAACGTAATAAACAAATAGATAAATATTTTACTTTGAAGGTACGGAACCATGCCTCAAAATATATTTTATTTAAGGTCTACAATAAAACATTTTGAGCGGCAGGTCATGAATTACGTTCAAATTACGGTATTTATCGTAGAACAATATAATTTAGCCATTTTATTTATCATGTGGGCAATTTTAAGGCGTTTGTATCAGTTTCAAGGAATTTATTTTTAAGGGATAATAGTTTTCTATTGAAAACTTTATTTATGAACATTTATAAAAAGATCTGTTCTGTTTTCAAAACATAAATAATTGATGAAGATGAAGTACATACATTTACATACAGTGTGTATTTTTGATATTACCTCAAATTTTAACCAGACGGTGGCGTTAGTGATACGATCTGATATTGCAGGAAAAAAACTCTTAACTCCATTTTTTTATTTTCCTTATAAAATAATTCAGCACGCAATGTATCGCTACTAACTACTTTGCCTTCATGGCGTGACGTCACAACTGTCACAACTTGTAAATTTTTTCTCGCAGTCGTTCGGGGTTGGGAATAAACTTCGTTTTTTACCGCTCCCCATAAGTAGAATTCCAGAAGCGTGAGGTCTGGCGAACGAGCTGGCCAACGACGGGGGTCAAACCATCCCATCCATCGGTCTTGGAACATAGCGTTCAATGCATTACGGACGCGAACTGATGAGGAGCTCATTCATTTACAACCACGTCTGCTGCACGTTCAGTTTCCGGTAATGCGTTAACATAATCTGCTAAAGTGCCATTAATCAGCTCGAGAAATTTATAGCCGTTAAAATTTTCGTCATTGAAAACTGGCCCGATGATGCGATCTCCGTGGATTGCCGCCCATACACTCACTTACCAGCGGTACTGATGGCCTGTTTAGTTCAAAACGTGAGGGTTTAGTGGGTATTCCGCTGATTCCATACACCGTTCCTTGAAAAGGTACTTTCGTCAGTCCAGATAATCCGCGAAAAAAATTCGCGTTTATTTTCATGCTGCACACCGATTTACGAGACAATCTACGTCAAAACAAATCATTTTTCTTTCAATTGTATTTTTTTAATGTCATCATTCTCAAACCAGCCAGTAAACAGACTACCTGAGTTTGCTGAAATTAATTATCATAAGGTTGGTTTGGTAGTTTGTATTTTACCTTAAAATCAACTACTGTGAATAAAATTAATATTCCTCGAACAAACTATTTAAGTATTCAAATAGGTAGCGATTTCTGTGGTAGGTTTATGGTTGAAGTGTGTCATTGACGTTATCTTGTCAATTGACTTGTAATGTTTACTATCTTCCTTAAAGTGCTTAATAAATTAAAATAATAATAGTAATTCAATAGTAGAATCATAGGTTTTATATCAATTTCAGAAGAATTCAAAGGACGTGGTAGTATGCAATTAAAATGTATGTGACTTGTTCGGTGCAGGACATTTGTTTGAAACTAAAATGGTTAGTAAGTATTGTTTTGTAACAAGAATTCCTTGCCTTTATTTGACTTATTAATTTAACATAAATGAAATGTTTAAACGCCATAATGCCTCGGTTTTGGCTGCCAAGTAGTTAGTCTCATATGCAGGAAATACGTACCTAACGATAATTAGCTACACAATAACATTAGGTCCCTTTCTTCTTTCTGTCAAATAAGTGTACGCAATACATTGCTGCTTGATAAATTTTAAAAAATTAATTACGCTTTACTGGTTAGGACTAACTTAAAATTATCTTGCGATATCGGTTAATTGTACTTAAACCTACGTTAAATTTCGGTTTGAGGTAATATTAAAAATACACACTGTATAAGCCATAGTTTTAAATTAGGTTGACCCATATAAATTAAAAGAGTAAGAACAATAAAGCTATCGATGATATAAATTCACATTGAAATAGACAAACAAATATAACAACCTTTCATACTATAACAGACTATATTCAGTACTATAATATATACTATGTGTAATTTCTTCACTCTTTTCCCTTGAAGGTATACATATCAAAATTCTGCTTTCCACCTCCTTCAGAGAGCCTTGTATATCTCGTAGCACCGCTACGACGTTATACAAAATGCAGAAGCATGCTACGCCGTAGAGGACGAAGTGTGTTACTTCACAAAGATAATTACACTTTGGCCCTTGTACGTAGGGCCCATCGATATGTGATGGCCGTCCGCACTAATGCGAGCGACACCCGACACAGAAAATGATTTAAACTTAGAGGAGCTAGGAAACTATTTTCGTATTTTTTTACTTGAAAACGTAAACCACCTGAAAATAAAATCTTAGGTCCCTTTGAAATCTTTGCATGAAAAAAATCATCAAAGTTACTTTTACCGATCTCGTTACCGGGTTGTGTCGGGCTTAGAATATCACTTCTCAATTTCTTCCGTGGATGTCGTAAGAGGTAGTAAGGTATATTTCAGGCGACAGGCTAGCAACCTGTCTCTATAGTACCTCTTAATTTAAAACTTAAAAAATACGCTAGTGGCTACGGAACGTGAAATGATCATCTGGGAATACAGGCGTGGTGTATGTATGTATGTATGTTAACTGACGGTTATCACTAAATATATAAAGCTATCTATTGTTATTCGTATTCTGGAGACAGTTGAACAGTTTTGTAGTAAATGTTCAAAATTCAGTTTACGTATCACGTGTCCTAATCCTAAACATGTTGTGGGTTGGGGACGTACGAAAATAATTCCATTGGTGGACACTGGACAGGTATGATATTCATCGCAATTTGTTGATTGAGAGAAAATAACAGAAGGCTTGGTGTGGGTGTGGTTCTACGCAACGTTATTTTTTTATTTCCTGAGCGTTATTTACTTACTGAAACTTTTTCAGACCGATGAAATAGTGATGGACATATGAGTGGACCGAGATGAATCATAATGACATTTAGTGTGGGAAGAAAGGTCTGGAGTGAGTCAGGATCTCACGAGTATTGAAGTGGTTCTATTGTACAGCTATCAAGCAGCACTATTGTAATGATATTTACTCGTGCATTTATGGATATTGATACCTGTGCCACTTTGAACCTTTCATGATGCGTTTCGTATTGATTAGTAGATAGTATGATATGTCACAGTGTCATTTTTTGTAAAAAGGTACAAAATGGCACAGTTATTTAATTCTTTGACTGTACATAAATACACGAGGAACAAAAAGGTACCAAGAATCTTGATACTGATAATGAAAGTAAGTACATATATAAATATTCGCCAGTTAAAGTTGTATTGGACCCACTTCTATCAAATTCGACCCAAAATACCAAAATTTTGAATTATTTTCAATGAAAAAGAAAATAACAAGTACCGAATCAGATGAAAAAAACAAAATCATGCTACATCTAAGCTAAAAGAGCCTTCCTTTACTCAAGTTGAAACATGTTGAGTTGAGACTTTTCTTCGCTGTCGATACTTAAACCTTGAGACCCTATGCTATCCTTGTTCACAATAATGCTGGTGTTTTGTTAATTCTTAGCAAATTTTTTTTGTGTTTAATGCATGTTGTGGTTGCTATCGTACGTGATGTTTTTTTTATTACTATTTTGAGAAAAAAACGTTATTACAAGTTTTTTGCGGAGCATTTTTCTTGGCAATTTTTCTTGGTCTTTACGAAGCGTTGGTAGACTTACAAACAAAACGTTCAAAAGAGCCTCCTAACGGCCTAACTTCTTAGACAATTTTTTTTGGCCTTGGAGCACCACACCACACCGTGATTTAATATAATTCTAAGGAATATTCTATAGTATTGTTAAGTTTTCATTAGTTCTAATTTTCTTTTCGTGTATCTCATAAATCGTGAAAGCAGCCAGTCTGAATGGGAAGTCTGAAAACTGTCAAGTGAACATCGGCGCAGGATACTGTTGCTGTGTCCAATGTCCAGTCCAGGTGATGCCCGGACAGTCAACACGGAAAACATTTTAACCCTCCCGACCCATGCCACCACAACCGCAACACTACAGCACCACAACTAAACCAAACCCTACTGTACACACTCGGGTTACAGTCTACAATACAACATCGGGTATTGGGACTTGTGACACATTGATAAATTGTTAATTTGATTCTTGTTAGAAGCGAGTTGGGCACCGATTGATGGATATTCGTTGAGTTGTTGGGAGATCTGAAACTGAACCCTATTTTTCAGTTCTTAATATCAGTTTTTGAATAGAATATCGTCCGATAAATTAAAGTTTTCTTTTTCAAAAATGCGAATGGATACAAGTGTTTCTCATTTGTCAATTGATGACATGTGTAATTGACGTATCATTAAACTTAAAAGAGTGACAATTTTAAAGCCAGTCAGTCAGTCAGTGCAAAAATCGCTGCCCGTTAGTAACGTCTGCATTTTCCCTTGGTTGTCTTACAAAGACCACGACCGCATTATGAAAGATTTTAATTTTAATTGCACTCCACTGTTTTCAGTCAATAAATGTAAAGTAAAGTAAAGTAAAAACTCTTTATTGTACAAACACAAGAAATACAAATAAGTCATAAACAAAAAATTTTGATGTACAAAGGCGGACTTATCCCAAA
>BHDV01065433.1:104977-141933 GCA_005406045.1 Adoxophyes honmai
TTTAAGCCATGTTTCAGAAACAAGGATGGCATGAATGTTTTTGTCGGAAAAAGTGGAAAGTAGATCAGGAAAATGTGCAGGAATATTCTGTGCATTGATGTGTGCAACGTTGAACGTTTTTGCGGAGGATAAAAAAAACGACGCTGTTTAAAGAAATTCTGTAAATAAAAACAGCCAACATTGCATTAAAAAATTAACTAAAAGCAAAAGGCAAAAATAAGGGAACTTGTTGGTTTACCACACACAAATAAGGTGTCAGTAATAATTTACGGAAATCCCGCTAAAGCTGGAATGCACCGGGAGCGAAGCGACGACCGCGTATTTGTTCAGCTTCTATTTATTGCTTAGAGATCCTCATGGGAATGTTAAGTGACACATTGGTCGCACAAATTATACTAGAACACATTTCCCTAAAAGAGTCTGGATTTTAATGGAAAAATCATGTTTTATCTTCAATTTTAGACACGAACACGACCTAACGCCGACAGGTTGTCAAAATGGTAGACCTGTTTTTAATAATAAAGCAGGATCGTTCAGTTTCATGTATAAGTTGCAATAAATAGCAATATTTTTGAAAAATTTCAAAGATAATAGTACCTAATAATAGTTGCAATTTATTACTTTACTGCAGTCAAAAACCGCAGAACTAAATTAAATAAAAACCCAAAATGTTTTGATATCAATTGCTTGAATATAGTAACAATTTTCTATTAAAAATTTGATTCCTTTTATAACCATTTTCTCCTCTTAATATTCGCTTTAGACCATTTTAGAGGAGGACGTATCGTATATGTATTGGATTGATCATCAGGTATGTGCATGTTGAGGCATTGCACTTTTTCTACAGATTCAAAGCACTGAAATTCTTCAAAACACGATTCCTGATTTGCTCAGCTTTCAATCAAAGCTTAGCACTGTTTTCTAAAAATAAAAAATAGGTAACTCATTTATGAAAAAGAGAAGTATACGAGCAATAATTTCGCGGAACCCTTTAATGTTCAGTATTTCAACGAAGTGGTCTCACAACTTTTTCTCGCTAAATATAGACATGACTTCCTTAAATCGCTCAACTCGGTAACATGTGTAGAGAACGCCCCATTACCGATAATCCTAAAAACTTAAAAACATCGTAACTCTTATTCACTTAGCGCGAGGGTACAAATTACATTGATAAGTTATGACATCGTTAATAGAGATTAAGCTGTTCGTGTATCATTTAATAGTTGGGTTAATCCGTACAAAAAATGTTATTTAACTGTTTTGTTTTTTGAGGTTTGGTTTCATAGTTGTTATTTTGGTCTTGTAAGAATAGTTAAACATAATGTATATTACGTCATGAAATAGTGGGTACAGTAAGTAGCTATTTCAGTTCAAAATATTTACTAAGTTTATAAAGAAATAAAAATATGAAACTGAGTAAATAAAAAAATGTTTCAATGGAGGCACTTCGAGAATGATCAAAACACACGAATGCTCAGAGACTACTATTTTTTTTCCTATTATTTCAGTGAATCTTTTATACAAATTTATGGACGCAATTTGCATGGCAGAACCGCCGTCTATGCAAAAGTGACCAGCTTGTATGCAGAGTTGTTAGTTCAATTACTGACCGCGTAAATTTTAAATGCTGTGGTGCGAGTATGTGTGACGTCATGGAACGAGCTGATTTTGAGCAAATATCAAGTTTTGTGATCTATCACAAAAAAAAGAAGAAAACAAAAAAGACGCTGTATTTAGTTTACTTTTATTTAACTATTATGTTAAACTTAGTACTTATTTTAACTACTTAATGTTAAATACGTTTGGGGCGTAACCTGAAGTATCTCTATTGCACCAATTTTAAAATTTTGCCTCTGTACTTTGTAGAAAGGTCAGGGAAGGGTCATTAATATTTTAAGTGATTTCAAATAACCGTGCATTTTTGTATACTGACGATTTTTCCCTTGAACATCAGACGCACTTAGCTTATCAGTGTTATGATAGAATCAACTTAAAAGAGGCATCCATTGTGACTAATTTTATTTATAGCTGCCCACCCCAAACACATTTATTACCGCGAAGCAGGCGAGCCAATAAAACCACTGAATCAAAGAGAAAAAGTGCTCTCCGTTCGTATAAATATTTTATTTCGGATAGTGAGAAGTAGGGTGGCCAATGCGGAAACCAACATGGGACTGTATAATTTTTGTTTCGTAGGTAGATCCGAAATTATTGATTCATACGTGTGTCAAAATAAATATACAAACTAAAGATCAGTGTGGTGCTCCCCCGTGTGGTGCCGGGTTAGAATAGCACCTCCCCCTTTCTTCCCGTGGGTGTCGTAAGAGTCGACTCTGGGAAAGGGTTAGTGAATTGTGGGCGATGGGCTAGCAACCTGTCACTGCAATATCACGTTTAACCATCTGGTTACCCTGAATTTGCTAAACGTGGCACTGGATTTTTGAATTCATGTGCTCTGCGTACCCCTCACGGGAATACAGGCGTGAGAATATGTATGTATGTATGTACTAAAGATCAGTGCTAGGCTTTGTCAGAGGATATTATTTTCTATTTCGTCTGCCAACTCAAAACCTAAAAAAATAGCCTGGAAGTGGTCACGAAATGTGAAATAGTTATGGTTTTGTCTATGGGCGTTTCGTGTGCTCTGCCTACCCCATTTTGGAATACAGGCGTGATGTTTGTATGTTGTATTTCATTCAACACCTTTACTCATGATGTCTGTGACTTTTCTGTTTTAAAAGAATCCCCGGTGTGTTAATTTGTTTTCATTTGTGGGTCATAAAGGGTAATGTTATAATATATGCCTCCATAAACTTTGTTGCGCATCTAAACTTTTCTCGTAAACACCAGTGCTTGGCTATAAACGTCATAAACATGATCTGGATAGCTGTAGACACTTTGCTACTATGATTGTTCACTAAAATTGTATTTTTTTATTAATAATGATCAAACTTTATAGACTCGAAAACTCTGCAATAATACAATAACATACTCAAATAACTTCATGGTTAGTCTCGGTCTAGTTACTCTCAATTAAAGCACAACTTCTCTCATCTGAGCGTGTGTGATGGAATGACAAACTAAAGTCAGTTTTAATCAGACAATTGGCTGTCAAACTGTCCTCCGGACCCTCAACTTATGGCCACCCCACATCGGGAAGTTGGGAACTTTTACTAATATGTACTAGTCAAATGGACTCTTGAGAGTTCACTCAACCGATAAAGAACCTTACACCGAGGGATTAAAGTAAGGAGTGTAGCACATCCATCCGACGCTCATGCATATGGAAATCGGGACTTAGGTCATAGAATAAATACCTACCCTTGATAGTTTTATTCGGTCCGCAATTTTGAGCGTGGGGGATAAAATACGTACGTTTTAGTGGAAATATATTAACAAAGTTGCGTAACTAGCCAAACCTATAAATTTGAAAAGGTTTCACATACTTCTCCGGACCTTAGAGCTTTCAGGATACCAATCGGATATCGATTTAATGCCAGAATTTGCTATTGAAGAATTTGCGAAAATGAAGTTCAATTGGTTATGTTGGATGCATTTTAAACTTTTACTTAATAAAAAGGAGTTTAATAGTTGCAAAGGTAGGATATTTCTAATAGAACTTAATAGTAGTGCACATGTACAAGTAGGTATATTTAGACACACGAAATATTTATTAAGTCATGATTCCATTTGATATTCGGAGCGAGCGGACATTCGTTTACGTGGATATTTGAGCTAGTGAAAACACTTGTATGTATTGAACAAATCGTCGTACACTTGACAGATAAGCAAACATTCGCTTTATACAAATCTTCCATTAAAGCAGTGATTGAAAACTCTGCTTTATAGACTCGTGTTTAGATATATTTAAAAAAAATCTTAGAATTGGTGAAGTTATCTTTAAGTATTTTGGTACACCTATTCAGCTACCACAATTTTTATGGGATATAGAGGTAGTAAAATAGGATCATAAGGCCGGGACTTCATTAATTGCGCTTTTGTTAATGTGTATTTATCATCGGCAAATCTAACCAAAATTAACTACAAACAACCCTTCCAATAACAAAACCCAAACACACAAGTCATCTGCACCTTTTATTACGAATAATGATTTACTGTTCCCGAAGCTTTGTTTCGTGCTATTCCGTTTTCTGATAAATACGCTTCTGAGTCGGGCCGATAATTAGTGACGCGCGTGCAAATTTAATAACTCGTGTGTGCACGCCTTTAGAGCGTACGGCACGGGACTGTCCTGCTAATGAAAAAACATTGTCACAGTAGTTTTTAATTGAGCATTTAATAAACGCTGAAAAATTAAACTAGTACAAAGTGATGGTAAATATGGCACGTTTTTATGAGGTATTTTTAATCATCATCCAGCCTATACAGGGTGGCCCATCCAAAACGGTCAGTATGGGGAAGTCCGAAACTATACGAGATACGAAGATCTCTTCTTAGGAACCATGACATCGATTTTAATAAAAAGAAAACTGCATTCATACATTTAAAAAAATGTGTACTCAGTCCGGGAATCGAACCCGGTTGTTTTGAAAAAAAAAAAACTTTTACTATTTCTATTTAGATATCGATTGTGTAGGTCTTAAGCATTAAATATGTGCAAGAAACATGATTTCTATAATGAATAAAATGCATTGTTTTTACATGCTTTAATTTATTTTAGTAGGTGTTCAGAGTGATCACAGTTACAAACGTAGTAGGTATTGAGAAAGGCGGTGGTCACTTCGAACACCTACTAAAATAAAATCAAAGCATGTAAAAACAATGCATTTTATTAATTTTATAAATCATGTTATACACACATATTTACTGCTTAAGACCCACACAATCGATATCTAAATAGAAACAGTGTTTTTTTTTTCAAAACAACAGGGTTCGATTCCCGGACTGACAAAATCGATGTCATGGTTCCTAAGAAGAGATCTTCGTATCTCGTATAGTTTCGGACTTCCCCATACTGACCGTTTTAGATGGGCCACCCTGTATACGTCCCACTGCAGGGCACAGGCCTCCTCTCAGTATGAGAGGGCTTGGGCTATGGTTCCCACGCGGGCCCAGTGCGGATTGGGAACTTCACACACAACATTGAATTGCTTCGTTGCTGTGTGCAGGTTTCCTCACGATGTTTTCCTTCACCGTAGCTCGTGGTAAATATCAAATTCGATATCGCACGTAAATTCCGAAAAATTCAGAGGAGCAGAGGGCTTGAACCCACGACCCTCTGCTTGAGAGGCCACAGGTCGAACCGCTGGGCTACCACATTTTTAATGTTGCAGACTTAATGCGTTTCGTGATTTAAAAGCACTTTTAATATTAATTTGACTGCCGACACCGTCTTATTAGTATAAGTTGTTAAATGAGATAAAAAAGTACGTCCTCGTACAGTTAAAGGCAAATGTCACCACTGACAAAGTGGCAAAATGTACACACGACTTTAATGTGTGTTCACACATTGTGTACAGTAGAACCAATTGATTTCTAACCCTCCGCAGAACGTTGTCGCAATAAACGTAATTAATATTTTATTTGGCGAGCCACGCAATATTACTATGTTTACTATAAATAGGTTCTATAGTGGGTCAAGACACTACTGGTTCCATAGAATGTGTTGATGTAGAGCACTGTCAAACTAAAAACTTAAAATACTTTTTACACTTGTTTAGATACTTTGGTTTATTAAAGACCTATGGAAAACACTGTAATTTTACCACCTGGCAATTGTGTATCCTCAAATCATTAAACTTTTCCATACATCAACAAGTTTCTCGCGGCAGTCGACTGCTGAAGACATTTTCGATTTCCCGCTCGGATGTATTCCGCATCAAGTGTCCATTAGTGGGACAGGTTATGGCGGATGGCCTAAATAGACCTGGAATATGTTTAGAGCAATATGTAAGGGTAGAATGGGGTAAACGTAGCATATAACGTTCTCAGACTCGGTGGAGTGATGATCTTCAGAGGTAGGTGGGGAAGCGTAGCATTGGACATGATCAGACTCGATGGACTAATGATCTTCGCAGGGTGGCTGGCAAGAGCTGAATGAAAGAGATCGAGGATCATGGGCAGTGGAATCCCGTGGAAGTCCAGCGGTGGACGAGCATAGGTTAATGATGATGATGATGATGATTAGGACGAGTATTGGAGAGGAAGCGAGTCTAAAGGGAACTGCATACGTACATACTTGTATAAAATATTGTATGTAAATGTGAAAAACGTGACTCCGTGTGATGTCGGATTTAGAATAAAACCTCTCCATTTCTTCCGTGGATGTCGTAAAATGTGAATGCCTGTTTGTTACATTTTCACTCTTCAACCGCTGAGCCAATTTCAGCAAAGTTTGGTATTAAAAAAAATGGAATCTTGACAAACAACATAGGCTACTTTTGATCCCGGAAAAGCCTCATGCACAATTCCCGATAAACATAACATGTCTTTTCAGTGTCGTGTCGTCCCCGTCTCGTCTCGTCGTGTGGTGTAAGCGCGCGTGCGCGTATCGTATTTGCTTACCGCTGCCGCTCGTCAATCACGCTCTGAGGCTGACTGTGCATTTCAATTTAACGACCGCAACACATTACGAAGCGGAGCTATAGCTCTCATCGCTTGAAACTGGCGCGTAAGGTAAATGTCCCAATACATGACAAATTTGTTCAAATAATTGACACCCCGCTTTGTCAGTTCTATTGCTGTAATTTACATCTAAAATTGATAAATTTTGGGTCAGTGTATTAAGTTACTACCAAACCGTAGTCTAAAAGTTGCACCATTTGTTGACGAAGATAAGGAAACCTAATAGGTAATAGGAAATAGGTTCACGTATATTTTAGGTGACAGGATAACAATTCGTACTTACTTAATTACGAATAGTTACCTGCCAACCTAAAACTTTCAAGATATTTTAGAAGTGGCCACGAAATGTAAAATAGTCCTGGACTTGTCTCACGGCGTTTCGTGTGCTTTGGCTACTACATTTGGAAGTGCCGGCGTGATGATTGTATGTATGTATAAAAAAAATTGAAATTAAAACTCCTTGTAGCGGGTGATGTTTTATAAAAAAATGTTATTATGAAAATTAATGGCGCGATTTGTATTTCAGCCATAAAGAATACAAAAAAATTATAACAAAATCAAATCGCTCACACTGTGCCCCGACCTGCCTCATCGGGCAACTCAAATTAAGACTAACGATTCGGGGCTTTAATGTTAGCAGTTTTAATTTTAGTCTGAAAACAGATTTGACTGCGCCATCCCGGGCAATAAATTGTTTACAAAAACCCAAACATATTTCACAAAAACTTCAGTTGTTTTTGCAAAATCAGGGAATAGGAGTCATTTCATTTTGTAAGGAGGGCTTTTCCTATACATAGTCTAAGGCTTGAAACAGTGCTCGACCGACGGTCAGCGCTGACCTTCCTCCTTCCTTAGGTACGCCATACGGGTTATTGCTACGAGCTACGTGTAGACAGAATCAGCATTCATTCAAATCTCCTCACTTCCCAACTCGAAATAACGTTACGCATGTTTTCGTGTACGACGCGTACAATAATCATCTTTATCACATCAGTCCCCTTAGCACGATAGGGCGCGAGTAGAGATACGCGCGACATAGACAATACCTGTCACTGTCTAACCAGAGACGTCAGAAAATGACAAGTAGACTATCCCGCGCGCGACGCGACTAGAGCGTGTCTCCGTGCTAAGCCTACAGTTGTACTACTGGTTGGACATAGGCTCTCCCTAGACTTCCACTTGGTTGGCAATGGCCTGCATCCACCGTAAGCCCGCGGCTTCAACCAGGTCATCCGTCCATTTCGTTGACAGACGCCCTACACCACGCTTGACCGGCCATTTATTCTCCGTGCTGTATGGCCTGCCTATTCCTACTTCGACGAGCTAATAGGGAATGGATGATTTTTTTAGATATGCTTGATTATTTTTCTAATGATAGGAATAACCTTCCTTAATCATGGGACAAAATATTAGATTTTTCCGATGCGCGATGTATTTTATAAAAATAAAAACATTTTACCCGGTCGGTAAAATATGTTAATTGTCGTAAAATAATGCTAGAAAATATGCAAAAAAAAATTAAATGTCAAATTAAATAGAACGTCATTTAATTTTATAATACTTAATGCAATAAATTTATAAGAGGAGTCAAAGAATGCGATTGGTGTAGGAAGGCACCGAGGGCGTTTTTTGACTTACTTATACAACAATGCAAACATTTTTTTTTCCGAATATGAAATAAAATATAAAGTTAAACAAAGCCAAGAAAAAGAGTGCCTAATAAAAAGGGAAACATGAAAATGACAAAACGTGTCTAACGTAAACTTTGTTTTTATTGACTTTTCTAATTTAACGTCATTTAAAGTAAGTTCATGGTTAAATATTTACCTAATGATTATATGCCAAAAAATATGCTAGATGCAAAACAACAAATAAATGTCACAAATTTAGCGTAATTTGCTAAATTGGCTACACTGACGAACGAACTGACGGCTTGGAGCCACGATCCGGCATTCACGGTGAGTTTGGCGCGACGCGCCGAAAATATCGTGCGCGGGCGTGGGTTCGAACTCTGGAGCGACGATTCGCCATTGACGATCAAATTGGACCAGGATAAAGGATCCGACCACGTCCCGGAGCTATCGTGAATGGGGTGAATATCCGTCAATGTCAGTTTCGAATGACATTGTGGGTGTACCACAGATACAAACAGCTGTTTTTTTTTTAAAGAACCGGACTTGTGAAATATAACTTATCAGGCGTCAGTAGTCCAAAACGGGATCGGGTAAAATGTTTTTATTTTTATAAAATACATCGCGCATCGGAAAAATCTAATACTTTGTCCCGTGATTAAGGAAGGTTATTCCTATCATTAGAAAAATAATCAAGCATATCTAAAAAAATCATCCATTCCCTATTCTTTCGTCATATAAATGAGAATGTAGTATTTCAAATGTTTCCTGCCATGCCATTTAAGCTTCGTTAAATTCTCTCGCCTAAACGCTTTAAAGCCGGTACAATCACACAATGAACAAACTTAGTGTCAGAAGCCTCTACAATTGGACCGGAACCCGCCCAATCCGACGCGACCTGCTGTAGTCGGCGAGTGTGCGCGAGCTTTAAATTATTAATGGCCAGTGTCAGGTGGCCTAAACTTGGCGGGATGTTAAGGTAAACTTTGCTACATCACAATTACGGAACGCACCAAACATAACCACTAAGTTAACACTTCGCGTTGCTCAAAACTAAGGTAGCCGGAAATGTGTCACTAATCAAAGACGTATCAAATTAATATACAGCTTTGTTTTAAGTTCAGTATTGAGTTAGTTTAGTCTGGATCTAAAAGTGCAGCTTGGCAAATAAGCTACATCAAATCTGTACTATTTTATTTTACTGGGAAATGTGTTTGGACAAATTGGTCGAGAGTTTCTACGAAGTTTTATTTTGATCAGATCGGCGATGTACTAAATAAAAGATTTATTAGAAATTCCCGAAGCCACCGAAGGAAGAGGAGGATGTCAAAAAAGAAGCGAATGGGACTATATTTTATCTATCTAATAAGGCGTGAAGTTATGTTTATGTATGTAAGCTCGGGTCATATACAATTAAAACAACTTTTTGTTTTATTGCATAGTTATAATGAAGTTAGGTACAATATAATAAAAATATGTCGAAAACCAGCTTTGACGTCCGCACTGTCTCATCGCATCGCCAATTGTTTTATTTCATTCTTTTTGCGTCTTTTTCAATCTTCGTGTATTTTAAGGAAACCTTCATAGTAGAATCCTACATTTATCCATGTAAATACGTCACAACCTACTTGAAAATTTATTTTATGTCGTAAAATTTAAATATGTAGGTAACCAGAAAATAAACACACTACACATATTGGTATTAAATAGTCCCACTGACCCGTAAAACGACTTTTCTTGTGAGACTCGTAAATTCAAAACAAATGACAGTTTTATCGCCTCCCAGGTCGGTGTGAATTCAGAAAGTCTCGGAATTTGAGCACTAGCGGGTAATAAAATTCACATCATTGGTGTGGACACACCTTTATGACATTACGTGCGTTGATACGCTATTATTCTGCAGTCTTTGAAACACCTACATTGTGTTAGGTTGCAAAGTTATACTATAACTTAGCACATATTATAAACAATATTATTCAGCTTATCTTCAAACTTTCTAAAATTCTGTAGTTATAACGTTATAAATATTTAATGTACCGTTTGTATTGAAAACATTACAGAAAAGAGTAGGTATTTAGCGGTACATTTTTTCACTAGCTAGTCAGATATGAAGATCTTTGTTTTTTATTTATATAAATCAAAATCATATTTATTAGTTAACAGAGCTTCTTAGATAAAAAATACTAGTAGGTACAATCAGATATTACAAATCTTTCAAAAAACTTACTCTGGAATTACATTTTCTACCTTAGTCCTAGCTCATCAGTCAATCGGCCGACTCTCCTTTGTCCTACCTCACCTATTTCTCTGAAAAAAAAAAACTCAAATAAAGCCGAGTGATTTAGATATTTCCTATTATACAGCTTCTTTTCGTAGTCACCCGGGCTGTAAAGAAGTGGTCGCCCGTAAACCCGGCACGGATATTTAGGTCGGCCCGCGTCGCCCAGGCCACTTAGCTTTAATATATTCCACTGTATTTATAGAGGAGACCTGAGAATAAAATTCCGTCACCTTTCAGTACGAGAACTTCCAAGTCGTATTCGGATGAATGTTGAAATTTGTAGAATAACACATACAGACATCACGCCTGTGTTACGAAATTAGTAAGAAAACAAAAATACTAACGTTAATTCGAGACAGTCAGTAACAGTAAAAACGTTTCAATAATTTTGTGCCAAACATCGGCAAAAGATCCGAACACAACATGGTATTGCAGGGAGCCGCAACCTCAGGAACTAAAAAAATAATAATGTAAAAACTAACCGCGGAAAAACTTTGACGTGACGTCACGAAAGAAACTCGTAGAAAGAATGAAATGATAAATCAGGGAATAAAATAAAAAATCGTTTATATTTACCTTTTCTAACCTTAACCATAATCTTATCTAACCTTAAGTCGGCTCTTACGACATTCACGGGAGAAATGGAGACGTGTGATTTATTAATTAAGGTAAGGTATCCATGTCCACTACTGGGTCATTTACCTTATCACAAATCATCTTTTGGGATAAGTATTCCAAAGTAAATTTGTTCATACTTAACGATTTTCCCGGGGTCCGCGCTCAGCAAGGATATCAAATACGTTGTAGACTGGATAATGTTACGTTTTGATAGACCTAATTAGTAAGATGTCCTCTTTAATTAGAGGTTAGTGGGTTTTCCCTTAAGAGGGATACTTAGTTGCATTTAATTAAAAGGTGTATATTTTACGTCGGACGAATAATTATTTTTAGTGCTTGTGCCGTGGCGCAGTGGAGCCATGAATTAATTTAAGCTATATAGATTTAAGCTAGTTCGAATAAATGCAGCAAGTGAATGAATTTATATAAATTACACCTACCTTCTCCAACATCCTATGAAAATTACAGCTTTAGACTATTTCGATCATTCCATACTCCATATTCAATATTTCCATCACTCACCGTGAAATAAAATGGATCTAGGTATAAGCCCCGCAAGTTGATATAGCGATTGCATACTGACAGTGACTGCAGCTGCAGCTGTTATCGTGAAGGTTCCATCGCAGGGCTAGTACTCACGTTCTGCGGCACCGTGGCGCATAGCTCCAGATGGGTCATGAATTAGGGCTATTTTAGTTAGGTAATGCGTCTTCGGACATTTTCGGAAATACTGTCATAGTATTACGATATTTAGGAATATTATAACTGTGATACTGTTGACGAATAGGTCAAGGATAACAACGGTTCTCTCATCACAGACAGACCACAGGAACAGTAGTAACCGCGGCAAAAGTTATCGTTTATGGTCAACATTTATTTATCATTCCCGTCTGCTCACACCGCGGACGACATCACCAACCATTTACCTTTTTATCATAATTACCAGCCGAAACTACTAGTGCCGGTTAGAACAGATAAATCTATCATAATGTCCATAACACCTTGTAAAGACTGCATAGTTGGATCCCGAAGCTAGCGCCGTGCGCGCACTCCGCGTTTCCCGACGATTCTTGTCAGCTAGGATAGCTTGCAATTTTCAGCACTAGTGATGGGACACGCTGCGGGATTAAGCTGAATTGCTAAATTTAAAAGGCAATTGTTTTTTCTAACACACAGGAACATTGAGAGTACCGAGGCTTTGAGTAATGGATTGAGCGAGCAGGTTTTAAAAATATTGCTATACATTGTATGAATACATAATTGTATTTTTATAATGCAAATAAGCGACTTACATTTTAATGAGTAGGGTCACAAGGAAAAAAATCCATATGGAACTCTTTTCAAGTAGATAAAAAATCCATTGTCTTGTATTTTATCTTTCTGCAAATTGTAAAAAATGCACATTCCTATTTCTCAAAAATACTGAAAGGCATCTAAATGTACCGGCATTTGAGAAGGAAAATCGTGCAGCTTTTTACCATATCTATCTGAATTTATATTGGCAAAAGAGCCATGACTGATTGACGTATTGACATTCTTATTAAAACAACTGTCACAGGTAACAGTTATAGCACAATTCCGATATGAATAGTAGATATATTTAGCTATTTTGTCACCGAATCAAGCTTTTACAATGGTGATTTGAAGTTTTTCAATCTCATGTAGTTTTTCTACTAGTAATGATCAAGTTTAGGGTACTAAATGGCGGATAAATGTATTGACAAAATCACTTAATTTTTACGTATCTTTTTCACTGCCATGGAAACCTACGTTTTTGCATTATGCTCTTTTTTTAATCTAATTACTAAACTACAAAAATAAAAAAGATCCTGATACGATACGTTTCAGGTTGCAGACATTCGTAAAACTGTGTTAGTGTTTATTCTGTATACCTATGATAATAAATTTGTTTTTTCTTTAAATTGCTTTAGGTACGCCTACTGACTACTTCACATTGCTCTGTCAATGCCAACTGTCAATAAAATTATTGCTCAAAAAGTTTCTCGTGTAAGTGCAACTTCAAAAGCAGTAGCACATCATTACTCCAGGTCTTAGCGAGCCATTTTATCAAAGACGGTGCTCAGCTATTTTTCTCTCATTGTTCGTTAACTAGCTGCAACGTTAGAGCGAGACATGTAATTGTTTCAACTGTCTGACTTTAATTCTTAATAGGATGTAGTTTACTTTAAAGAAGAAAGAAGAGATATTTATTAAGTCGCTAAGTTAACTAGGTACGTTCTCTGAAGATGCACTACCGCACTTAGCGATAGAATAGTGCTCACATTTTTAAATGTCTTAGAAATGTTGCAATGTATTTGTAGACGACTACACTGTTTCATTGTTTTGTTCCAACAAATTTTTGTCAAAAAAAGGAATTATGCTACGATATGAATGCCTGTCCAATAAACGGTTTTATTTCAGCTATAAACAAAAGCGTGAAATTTTTATAAAGTACTCTTATAAACATGATAACCGGAAAAGGCAATAAAATTCAAATCGTCCTTCAGAAAGGCATCAAATTCTAAATTAATTCAGTTCCCACCCACTTACATAAACTCTTTATTTGGCCACAAAGCCCCGCCTTGCGTGCCATAAAGATGACATTTGCAAAAATATAAAAAGGCGGCGAAAGCGGCTCGATGACATGTCAATCGAATTTTACTTATACAAAGCAATGGAGTGTGGTCCAAGGCAGAAGTTTAAGCACGTCGTACAAAGTGTGCTTTTGCAAGATGCTGAGGATAAAATATTTAATTCTTATTTTCGCATAAAGACGATTGAAAATGCAGGTGTTGTGTAACTTTAAGGTGTCTTAGACAGGGTAGCCCGATTATGTCAGTATAATACACACTAATTAGCTATAAGTTACAAAACTGTAGGTATAAAATAGACAAACCAATGTTTTCTAGGAATCGGGAGAAGAATAGGACGTAAATGGCCCTATTAACATCATATTTACTAACATTGAGTACTTATCGAAGGGGAAAAGTATTATGCAATATTTTCAGACAGGTTGATAATAACATTCATTTACTCGCTGAAGTTTTATTTTTTGGACCACGTGAGAAACGTCTCAGGTTGATATGACGGCTTTTACCAGGCGTTGTTTGGCTTTTACGGTCGACAGCGGCCTGGGTAGGGTGCGGCAGCGGGTGGGTCGGACTTTTAAAGGGCTAAAAAATTTAAACTTCATTAGAGAGCAGTAAGAAGAAGAAACATGCCTTTATAAAACTGCAATAACAATCGCTCTCAAACATGACACTCACGTTTTGAAATTTATTTTTGCAGTGGAAGATTGACTTGGTCCATAAAAAAAAAAGAAAAAAATATTTTTCCCTTCTGAACCTTTTCTTTGTAATTCTGGAAAACAGCCGAAGTATAATTCCCGTCAGAGTTAAATTCAAACGTTACTTTATAGCACAGGCGAGCTTCACAAATCATAAATCTTTACTTTTACGACGGTAAAACTAACTCGGGAACGAAAGGCGAAAGCGAAGCGTTAGCCAAAAAACAAAGGGTGAGTAAATTTGATTCGGAAACAAACCGCTTTACTCTGTTTTTACCTTACGTGTGACAAAGAGATGGAATTCGCGACAAGTCATATTTGTTGGAGTGTATGGTAATGAGGTGTCAAATTGATTTCGTTCTGAAACGCTGGGGAATGAATGCCGGGATGAGCTCATAAATATTGTATTCCTGTTAATCCGTTCATCTTGCATGCGATATCGCATATTAAGCGAGTAAAAATTGAATTAACGGAATTCGTAATTTGTCAATCTGTGACGTAAACTGTCAACGGGGATGATATTGAATGTTGTATCGATAATAAAGCAGCGTGACTCTACACGTTACTAAATCTGAGCAAGGCTTAAATTTAAAGTCTTGTTAAGTATTTCAATAAAAACAAAAACGAATCTTTCTTTTTACATAAAGCCATGTGTATATGGACGATAATGTGTATTTATATTTGTTGAATCCAGATTAGACAGGCGTTGGTATAAGAAATGCGTAGGTACGTATAGAAGCAATGGATATCTACTCTTACTTGTACATAGTCGAAGAAACTCAGCTTTCGGCTCCTGTTTCAATCTTTTCCTTTGAATATTTCTTTAAGAGGGCGCATACATTTTTTACGAACGTAATATAAGATCAGGTGGGGGAAGAGAAATTCAGGGGCAGGGCAGGGGTAAGAGGCACCACAGACCATAACTCGTCGAGTTATGAGTGATTACGGTCTGTAGAGCCCTCTTATCCCTGCGTTTCTCTTCCCCCACCTGACCTTAGTGGTTTTGGACCAATGTTTAAAAAATCGTGAAATGTAAATTAACTCATATTTAGCCATGAAAAAAATATGGTTAGACTAAACATATTCTGTAAATTTACAATAAAATTGTTTCATTTGTAATTACATTAAAATCAATGAGAAAAAAAATCAAGTAATGGTTCAACTTTCAAATTATGTAAAATGATATTTGAATGATAAAAACCAATAATTTGATTCATGTTAATCCGTTAATCCCCAGTAGACTATATTGTCTATCAGATAATAACAAGTTTATATCGTTTATGGTAAATTTTAATGGCAAATTTTCAAGTGAAAGACAGCTCTGACGCGTATTTTTGTGAAAACCCTTCAACAAATTGGCTAAGTAAAAGAAATCTGTGTTGCTAATAAAATATTTTTTTCCGTTAATCCCTAGAAAAAGAGTTTATTTATATGTTACAGTAGTTTTTCTTTGAAAACTTAAGGATTTATAGCTTTCTAAAGCATTGGAAAAACATCAAAATCACCGAATTTTGTGTGCACGCTCTTAAGTCTTTGAAAAGCTGAAACTTAGGGAACAAACTGTAGTATTCACGTTTGATCTTTAAGTCCCTACCAAACATAGTGAAATGATACTCGCATACCTTCGAACAATAAATTTTGTTGGGTGGTCTGTAGTCTGTCATTTTTTAAATTAAAATATTAACTTTCAGAATAGATGGCAAAGCTTGACTTAGAACATCGAACGTGGATTGTAATACTAAGTAAAAAGAAACCTTTTCTCAACGACACCACTGATTGATCTCTACGACACGTGTTAAAACGTGTAATTGAACTTGAAAATTTAACTTGGGTACCTTCTCGTTTAGGGATAGCGCTATCAATTTTATCAATAGCATTTTATGCTTCCAGGCTCCACGGCGCCCGGCCCGTCGCGAAGTTTGCCCGGCTAACGAGCTGTACTAATTACTGGTAAATCCTCCGTCTATTATAATCAAGTGCCTCTTTGAGCCCGGCACTCTTTACATTTTATTTAATTAGCCCGGCATAGAGCTCCGTCGACCACTTGGGTACATTTTAATAATACATTTGGGCTGCGAATAGATTTTGTAATTTTTAGGTTTAAATTACTTACCTGTTATATTTTTTTTTGGCTCTTACCAGCAACTAATTATCCTGTAACTATTGCTACTATAACTGTTGCTACTTATAGTAACTTGGTAAGTAACAAGTTCTAAGTGGAAAAGCAAATCCAAAAGTAGTAGATTAGATGGCTATGTAAAGGCTTACCAATAAAGTAAATAAATTGAATGCATTCAGAATTTTGTTATGAGGATTGTGTTAAAGGTGGCGCATTCGGAAAGTACATGGTACAAGTTACTGAGGTCGTGACTTCAGGTCTACAGGTCTACGTCCTAACAAGTTACTTAATCCATAATCATACATACATAAACATCACGCCTCATGCCCTGCGGGGTAGGCTTCATTCACATTAATTGTTATCGCCATACATACTTATCATAATAATGGATTATGTCTTATTATTATAAGTTGAGTTAAAAATACAACTGCTTTACGTCCCAGGCTTACAGTATTACCAGAATTTGTGCCCTAGAACTTACCATCAATATCATGCGTTGAGTCCTAAACAGGGAATTCAAATCTCAGCGTAAAATATGAACAACACGGCGTATAACTTTCGAATCATTAAAGTCGACGGCACAGGACACGCAATGGGCGTATTTAGGTAATTACAATAAATTTGTGGGTGCAATTTAAACACTATTATTGTTTGTGAGCAGCCCCTAATGCCCGAAGCGTGATGGAACGACCCTTTTGGACGTCATTAGTGAGGATATAAACACCCGGAATAGACGCGAAAGCAATTAGTTTAGGATTTTTCGTGAAATGTATCTTTTTATTGACGATAAAAACACATTTAAAATCTGGCAGGAGGTATGCTGGAGCTATTCTAACTTTCGACACGTCGACCGGAGAAATAGTCCCGACGAACTAAATAATATTGCAGGACCTATTTTAACATTGTTCAAAATGTAATGTACTTACTCAAAACTAAATATTTTTTACTAGTTTATATAAACATGAATGAGCAACTCTTCTTTATTTTATGAATGGTGTCGGTTTAGAATAATACCTCTACATGTCTTCCGCGGACGTTGTAAGAGGCGACTAAGGAAATAGGCTAAGGTATTATTTGGGCGATAGTTTAGCAACAGTTTGTCAACTTGAAACAATAAAATTATGCTAGAAATGGCCACGAAATATGAAACAGTCATGATTTTGTCTATGTAGGCTTTCGTGTTCTCTGCCTTCCCCATTTAGGAGTAAAAAAGGCGCGTTGTATGTGATTCTTCCAAAAATAACTATAATGGTAATACGTGATCAAAATAAAATTGTTACTAGAAAACTGAAATCATTTTAAGCTTTATTGCTATTTTCTGTTAAAACTCCACCCACAATAAAGATTAAGCGCCTATTAAAACACTTGAAAAATGAAAATTCATTTTAACGTTATGTGAAATAACAAGCGGACCTTTTCGCACCTCTGCCGTTTGAACAAGGCGGGTGCAAAAATCCGAGTGCCACAATCAGGGCGGAGGAGAGTTTGGCAAACACGACCTTGACCCTGAGGGTAGCTCGGAGACAGGATCAGATCCCCTGGGGTTAGTTGTTGAAGGCATACAGGTTGGTCTCTGATGGAGCACGTGACAGTGTCGCAAGGGAATACATAAATTGGAATAGTTTATTCCGAATACCAAAAAATTATAAAAATCAAGACTTTTTCTGACAAATCTATTAGCGTTAGCTTATATGAGCTAGGTATTTATTATATTCTAAAATGTTTGTGGTTTAGCGTGGTTTAGCAGAAAACTGTAGGCGGTATTATGAAAATTCGGAATATTGATATTTCGGAATTTTTGGGTGTTCCCGTGTCACATACATCAACATCACGCCTGTGTTCCGAAATACTCGTAGGGTACGCTGAGCACATGACATGTTTAATTATCAATATCTTAACTTTTTCACGTCCCGTAGCCACTTTCAGGATATTTGTAGGTTCAAACATAGATCAATGATTTACTACAAATCTATCTAGATTACTGGAAACTAATGCCATTACTGTGTAGAATCGCGAATAAGAAGAAACAATAATGGCTTAAGTGTCAAATAATCCTTTTCCGAAAATTCCTTAGTCTCCGCTAATGACACTCACGGCAAAAATATAGAAGCTCATTATACCTATTATGTGCATATGACCTAGATACCTTTCTTCTTTTAGAAGATATGCATCATTTCCTCCTTCCCAATTCAACGCAGATCCTCCACATTGGTCACCCGATCCGTCCAGTTTATGACCAAGTTTATACACATATACTCTATATGTCCACACTTCAAATGTTTCTATGCGTTTATAGAGGAGCTCTTCAAGGATTCAGGCTTCGCATTCGTATAGAAAAGTACCTATGGGTCGTAAATAAAGTTGCATTAAAAGGACGCGTAAACGATCGAAACTGGTACTGAAAAGTGTTTTCCTCATATTGCGGCACTTCGTGTTATTTCAATAAGGGTTTTTAAACCCACATATTACCTACTATCCTAATGTTCATTCATCCTTGTGCCCATCTACGTACCTGTTCCAGTGTCCCGTCCTTCACAGAAAATTTAGGATGTGATAAAATTCGTTACGAAGATTGACATAATTTTGTAGTTATGTCTATGTCGCAGGGGGATTGTATAATCCGCCGTTTTACATTTGGCCTAGCCGTTTTGCAAAACAGCGCCGTTTTGTAAAGCGGCGGGTCAACGTTCAGCCGGATTGTAGTTGCGTAACGTTCTTGAAAAAGGCGGCCCACGTTCAGCCGCATTGTACTACTACCAATATTGTAGGGTGACCATGAAATGTTGAAAATGAAAATATTGAAATCAAGGTGTTTTAATTAGTAGTTGACTTATTAAAAAAAAAAAATCCGAGCTTTTATAAAAAAAAAATACTAACCTCGAAGGCCAAGGCGGGAACTCGCTGCGCTTCGCTCCCGCCTTGGCCTTGTAACCTAACCTGTCCGAGTCGTATCCGCTCCGAGGGGGTCATCTTCGCTCGCTGCGCTCGCTCGGCCAAAGCGGCGGCTAATATCTCGCCGCATTACATTATGCCTAGCCGTATTGAATAACGTTTAGCGCCGAATTCATTCCGGCTAGGCGTAATGTAAAACGGCAGATTATACAATTCGCCTTCGACATCTATAAACCTACCTATAGGTAACGTTTTATGTGTGGTGCCTGTCTATTATGCTCATTTGGTTGTATGTTATGTATGATGCTAAGACTACTTTACTGTGACTTTGCGGTAGTAGCCATGTTTAATCGCGATATTAATAGAAAGATGAAATGAGACAAATTGTCTATCGGGCTATTTTACAGAATGCATTCTTCTACTTCCTGTCTGATAAAAATAAAATCATTTCTATTGGGAGCCAAGACGATAAATAGTTCTTGAAAGAGGTTAATTTTGTCCCAAAAACAATGAAATAACGAAGTCAAGTAAAAAACAACAGGTGCGGTGTAAAACATAAAGCTGTCAACGTTTTTTCTCTAGTCAATTTCAACATTAACATTTTAACTCAAATTAATTAACAAAATGAAGATTAACGATGTATAAACTATGAAACACATGTTCTTCTGCTATACGTTGTTGAATGTAAAACATATACGGGTCGGTTTATGATTAGAAATAAAACTATTTTATTGTATAATTTGACTGTTAATTGATACGGACCGTTTTAATTAGGTTTAAATTATAGTGAAAGTTGTGCGTTATAACGAATGTTTACAGCTTACGAACGAGAACTTTTTGTGTTCAGTTAAGTTTATTTGTAATTACAAAATCGATAGCTTCATCCATCTCATTCAGCATTTTGTAAAAGTCGATTATGTTTATTTTTGACTTCACATTGTGATCGTGAGATTAACATCATTATTTCCTGTTAGTTTCTCGACTCAAGAAACATTGGTTGGTTGCGTAATTTCTCAACTTTTCAGGAGAGCAGAAATAAAGTAGACAAAATTAACTTCACTGTATTTAAGTGTGTCTGCAGCAGGAAAACAAAAATAACAGTTTGTGTGGTTAACAGAAAAAGGACATAATAAATACATACATATTCTCACGCCTGTTTTCCCATGAGGGGTAGGCAGAGCACATGAATTCAAAAATCCAGTGCCACGTTTAGCAAATTCGGGGTAACCAGATGGTCAAACGTGATATTGTGGTGACAGGTTGCTAGCCCATCGCCCACAATACACCAACCCTTTCCCAGAGTCGACTCTTACGACACCCACCACTCTTACGAGGACATAATATTAATGTGAATAACCCAATTCGGTCAAGCTTCACATTAGTTATAAAATTCGAGTCGCAATAAAAAAAAGCTAACGATCACATCACAATAGTATTATAAATGCGAAAATTTGTGAGTGAGTAGGTATTTAGTGACGCCTAAACGGAAGGACAAATTTTGATAAAAATTTGGTATGCAGGAAACTTACATCCGGGATTGACACATAGGCTACTTTGTGTCCCGTAAAAGTAAGATCCCGTTAAATTACGATAAAACAACTGTAAAGTAACTGTAATTTCAAGGCAATTTTTAGGTAGGTATACATGTACTGGGCTTAAACCTCATTGAAATAAATTCTTCCTATTGTTTCTGTCTTTTAAGTTCTGTAATCTAAATTGCATTGTTTTATGGTGTTCAATAATCAGGAGTAATGTTTTGTATTGTATTTTAACGCTTGTTACGACACCTAACTTTATCTTAATTCATTCTTACAACAGATAGAACTGAAAGGTAACCGCAACGACTCCAGAATCGTAGGCCGTAAAGGGCTTATCGCGTGATGGGTTATTCCATATCATTCGTTACGATCTAAAATAAATGTAGCTAATGAGCCAAATGGCAGCTTGGGCCTCGTCAAACTTGACGGTATATCTCGCCATACCACAGTACCTTGTATCACAAAAGCGGAGAGTCGAGATTCCTTTGCGCTCGCGGGTCGTTTGAAAGTGATACAGACCAATAAACATACGCACGGACGTCATATATTATTGTGTAAAGCAATTTAAGTATTAGTATTTAGGATGGTTATAATGTGTAAGTTAGTTTTGAACACGAATAAATTTTAATGTCGTGATCGTTTATAGTTCTTTCAAATAAAATTAGTGGTGTAAGTTTGAATTGATTAGGGTTTCAACGCTGAATGTCGGATTATTCTGGATTTAGGTGAACAAAGACGAGTCTTCGGGGCACTTGGAGGGCATTGAGGATGATTTGGCCAGGCATAGTAGGTATAAGGTTAGTGACGTTGGTTATAAAATACTGGCTAAGAAACGAGTCGGACTCATACTTGGAGGGCTCCGTATCTTGGTGAAAAAAAAATGGAATTTGTAAGTTTATATTTGTGACGGCAAGAGAAATATAGATAAATAGAACATCTTTCTGTGTAAATTGTAGGTTGGGTACCATGATTTTGTCGCCAAGATGATAGACATACATTTAATCGTTTGCAATTATTTATTAATCGAGAAGTCATTACAACTAGGGTGTTATTATGCGCACTACTGATAGATAGCCCTCAGATTATGAGAGGTGGTTTTTGATAAGTATGTAAGGTAAACGTATCATTGTTCGACGCTGTACAGTCAAGGGCAAAAATATGTAAACACCACAAAGCCTCAAAAAAGGGTGTCACTTGTATGGACATAAATTAGGGAACATCAAAATGTGCATAAATATGTATACGTTGTTTGCAAATTAAGTATGTAAACAACAAATGCAATAATATGTCCTCATCAATCAACGCATAAATTTAGGGACATCGTAAGTCTCATAAATATGTATACTTTCATATTATCAACAGTCAACAAGACGTAAAGTTGCATTTAAGAAAACAATTCATACCAAGTGGCCAGCTACTTCAAAGTGAAAAGTGTTCACCTACAGAGGTATAATTTCATTGTCTTATGATTTCGAGTTAGAGAGATGCATATTGGTTACTTTCGATTAACGGATAGTCCACCGAGTGGGTTTGATTAAAAATGAAAAATCCTTAAAAGGAACATGTACCGCATTACTAACCACATTAAACATAGAATTGTTGCTTTATTTTTGCTTTAACTTTATTTGTTGCTTTACCGTGTGGTGTCGGGTTAAGAATAACACCTTTTTTTCTTTTCTTTATTTCTTACGTGGATTTCGTAAAAGGCGACTAAGGAAATAAGGTATAGTTTCGGCGATAGGCTAGCAACTTGTAATTATTATACCTGCTAACACAAAACAAAAAAAATGCTAGAACCATAATACCTATAAAATATTCTTGTAGGCTGCCTAATCCTAGCTTTATTTATTTCCAATAAAAGCTTAAAACGGAGTATCAAACTCAAACATATAACCTATTTTGTGCTCTAGTTGTACAATCTATTTTTTTTTTGCAAATCCGAGCGTTTCAGTTGTAGCATTCTATGTGCATAATTTCAATAACGACGTGACAGGTCGAAACTTGAGACAAACATATACAATGACAAGTCTGCACTGTTTTCGTGAATTGTCAAAGCGTCCTATTCAAAATTGTTTCGTGTCACTAGAGCTTAAAGTCGCTTTTCGAAAATTTCAATTTCTGGATACTTAATTATGTCATTTTGATTGTAACCATATTTTTGAACTTGCTGTATACATATTTTTGAGTTCAATGATGTTTACATATTTTTGACCACTTGGATGAGTATATATCTTTTTAATTTTACATGGCTACTTATTTTCTTTCACATTGCTTGCTCACATATCTTTGCCCTTGACTGTACTAGTTCGTCACCATTCATTGAGTTGATAACTATTAAGACGAAAATTAAATTACGTTATATAACAACCTCATTGCTGCGATGGCAAATGTTTATGCGTGGATATTTTACACATTCAGATGAAAAAACTTGCTAAACGTAATACATTTTTAAACAAATTCCGTTTGACAACTGTAAGGGTTTCATCTTGAAAATATCGACAATGCATTTGCGTAGAGGTACTTATAAACAAACATAACATTGCGAGATTGAGGTTATCGTAAAGTTTCGACAAAAAAATTCGACGTGTCATGCGATGTGTATTTTAAGGTGATATTTTATCACTCTCGTGGGGCACACATGTGTTTTAGTCAGTAAGGAATGCATTGAGCGATAAGCGAAAAACGCTGTGGGTAAACGATGATCAGGAGTCTTACTGAATAAATTCAGGTCATTTAGTTCCTGAAGGTCACGCTTTTCGCTCCTCAGACTCGATTTATGACCAAAGGGTCTCGTTTATTAACGCTATAGGGGATGGAGGTGGAAACTTATTTATGAACTCCGAAGATGTAGAGGAGTAAAAAGTTCTGGCCGCAAAAATGCTGATACTATGTTGCTGCTAATCAACTGCTTCTGGGATCTATATCGTAACTGGTTAATATAGTGTGCTGTCTATTACTACACAAGTATGTTTAGGTAAAAACATACGTAAAAATCACGTCTGTATTTCCAAATGGAGTAGGCAGAGCACACGAAACGGTACATAGTCATTCATGACTATTTCACGTTTCATAGCCACTTCTGGCATAATTTAGATTTTAAGAGAGATAGGCAGAGCACATGAATTTATAAAAAAAACCATTAGATTTTAACATAGATGAAAGAGGTATAATACTGACAGGTTGCCAGACTTTCGCCTAAAACGGAAGAAACGGAGTAGTGTTATTCTAATCCCGATATAACACGGATGTACGTATAGAAGCTCACATTCATTTGTTATTTAAACCTCACAATGCCTTTCTAGCTCGTGTAGGGTCGTTATCACCAACTTAACCGTAATCCTACCGCACCGTAGCAGTACTCGCCATGTTGTGTTCCGGTGCCGAGTGAAGGTTTAGGTACACCTCAAGCTTCTGGATTGGCAGCGCATCTGCATTCTATATGCCATTGAGGACGTTTATGGGCAACGGTGATGGCATACCCGCAAATGATACAGTATAAGTCAATATGTAGATCAAGTTACAGTATAAAAACAATACTCGTGTCTAGTTTGTTCAATCACAACACTAAGGCCGGCCACATACATTCGGAAAAAAACCGTTTCGGAATCTCGAATCGGAAAATCGAACGCAGTCAATCCATACAAACCGATGGACCAGAAGGAAGGAAGGAAGGAAGAAACATACAGAAGGAAGCTTTCGGTTCGGAATTCCGAACGGAATTTTTCCGAATGTGTGTGGCTGGTCCATAGATGTCGTATGGATTTAGTGCGTTCGGACAGTCCGATTCGAGATTCCGAATCAAGATTCCGAAACGGAATTCCGTATGTATGTGGCCGGCCTAATCTAATGTGCGCTGTGCTCTTTTGATCGAGTCACTCTACCATTAAAGGTTCACTAAGTTGTTAATATCCCTTTGAGATGAACTTTAGCGAAACAAAAAATGGCAGCCGAACCAAGGCCTTAAACCGCTGTAAAAGTCGTTCTCAATTCGCTCTAAATTAAAACCCAGGTCACTTCACAAAGCGAACTTATGAAAAAAACGTAAATGCGCCAGCGCTAAGCAAAGAGGCGTCTCTTAAATCCCGCCCGGGAACGAACTAAAATCCCCCGGAACGCCAGAGTCCGGGAAATATATTTTTATTAAATAACTTCGGATCCGCAGATGGCACGGCCTGCGAGTGCGGCAACTTTTTAAAATCTATTTAAGGCGGATGCTTTTACACCGTAGAGCGCACAACAGTGAACTGTAAAAATTTGAAACTGAACGTCTATGCTAGTATTGGCACAAATAATGCGTATCATACTGGGGAGGTCCACTCCGCAGCAAAAACGCTTCGCCTGCGAGACTTCGTGAAAAGCCCACGGCAAGAAGGTATCGGTAGAAAGAGACATCAATATTTATGCCAAATTTTGTACATATTTGGGAGTGGACCTTCTGTATACTATTACTTATTCTGTATTACATGTTCAGTAGAACATAAAAGGCAAATGTCTTAAAGTGACTTTAATCTCAGTCAAACGCGGTGGTAGTAGATGATATGGTTGTCGACGACACTTCTCTAGAAATGCATCTATACCAGGCATTAGCCATGAGCCCATGAGTTTACGGTGATGATACCCACTACAGATGACGTTAACGATTTGTACCCAGAATTTAATTTCCACAAGTGACTTCTAGAACTTTAAACTCTTAGCAATACCTGATACCCATGCATTTCTATGTTATATTCGATGTTGACGACGCGATTGTCTGCTGTCACTTCAATAGTCACTGCCCGCCAATAATTGACGGCTAGCTTGATGCCGCCGTACCTATTTTATGGTGCCATTTTTTGAGCGTGATTCCATTTCTGTAGACATCATCATTCATAGAGATTGATATTCGCACAATGAATGACTGTTCTTGGATGTCGAAATCACAAGATTGTACTCGTATGTAGGCTAATAGAAATAAAGAGGTCTTAAATAACAAACAAATAGGTACCCTCAAATGAAACAAGTAGGATACTAAAAGTGAGAGGGGAGACACCCATAATTGCGTCAGTAATTTCATCCGCAAATTGTAGACATTTTGCAAAATAGTTTTCAATTTGTCTATTCACCCCAGCCCTCTAATAGTATAGCAGTTACCCTCCTGTTAACCTGTGTCATTATATTTTTACAGATCTTGTATATCTATACTGTTGCTCGGGGTGGCAAAATTTTGGTAGTAAAGACACTTAAATAAAAGTGTCGTTCATTTAAATGATTACACCGATAGAGTAAATTGGTAGTTATTTGGTCATACGTTAGTTGCAATTTATCTTTGTATTTCATTTTTAGATGAGAGTTACCAGATAGAAAAATGCGCTGGATCCATAGTTTTACGGTCGATTATGTGCTTAAAACGAATTCAGCAATTCTAATAATTTGTTTTTAATCAATTCATAATTTAGCTTTATATGTGTGCGTTACAATGAAGTAATTCTATGGTGTATCTGAAGATACTGAAGTTGTCCGTTCGTTCTGCAAGTCCGAATGTCCAGCAGTGGGACGCATGGCTGGATAATTATTCTACGTATCAGTACATAAGCATGTTGATGTTGGCCAAGTCGAGCACTTACTGTTACTAAGACAAAGTAAAAAATATGAAACTAAACAACAAAACTCGTTACATTTAATCACAATCAAAACTGACTTTAACGACCGCGTTAATTGAGAAAACAACTTTAGTTAACTAGTATACAATTTGCCGTGACTAGTTGGTAGCCTTTGCCAAGACAAACTAGTCTTTAAGGCACCAAGGCATCATATTTATTATGGATATAATCGTAAATCAATTATCAATGGCCTTCCACGCCATAACATAGCTCCAGAAAATGAATTTGAATACAGTGCTTAATTGTTGGGAAAATTGTATGAGGTTGTATGTTGGAGATACATTTTATATGTGCATAATTCAGGTTTATGGCATGGAAGTAGTTTGCTGCCTCATACCATAGAGGTCGTGAAGTTAGGTGCGAGATTTATGTGGAATACAAGTAACGGGATCTAAGTAGATCGCTCACCTGCATCGTTAAGCTTTTATTAACTATGCTTCTGATAAACGTGGATATTTTGATGTCGTTTTATGTAAAGAAAGCAGTAGTTGATAGTTGTAGTATTGAAATGTATAGTGGAGAAATGTGTCATGGTGTGATGGCCGGAGAAGTATGTACATAATTATTATGCGGAAAAATGTAAGTACTCTTGTAAATACAAGTAATGTAAGCTCAATGGCATAGCGCAAAATGTGACGAAATAAAACGATTTCTAGGTATAGTAATTGTATTTTCTTTTTAATAAAGTGGTCGGCATGGTGTGAGAGGCGATCCCGTTCAAAATCTATTCAGTCGTTGTCACAGCGTCCATCCCGCGGATCGTTTTGGTATTATCCTAAAATTTCCAAATTTACAGTCCGCCTTATTCAGAAGATATATCCTTTAATGCAGACTTTACAATAACTTTAAATGGCTTTAATTAATTTGACTGTAGCACACTTGTTAAATACTTGCACAACAGTGACCACACTCAATTTGTACGGAGAATTTTAACAACACCTAAGCGATCAAACATTGAAGTAAATTTCAACTGCACAATTAGTATCGCTAGCGTAGTGTTCTCTACATTTAATTAGACATCTTCATAAAAATTATTGGATTCTGCATTGAGACAGATTCCCTTGAAATAACTACTTCCTTGATTTATTTCTGCTTGGCTTTGGAACAGGTAAAAGAATTGATTTCATTAGTTCTATTCACACATCTCTCGCTTCACCTCACGCCTCCGTGGTGTACAGTCAAAAAATTTTGATACCTGTGCCACTTTGGACCCTTTTACAAGACATGTCAAAGCAATATGAAACTCATTATGAAAAGGTTCAAAGTGGCACAAGTATCAATTCCCTAAACTGTACAGTCACCAGCACCAGTATCTGATAGAAGAAGTCTACATAAATATCTGATACGATTATATTACCAGGGACAGTTCAGATGTCAGATATTTTTGCACGCTTCTACGTGGCAGATAAGCTGGTGGCTGTACATATAGCAAAAGTATGCTCAAACAGTCTGAACAAATTCCACAGAGATGTAAATGCCCTCCGCTCCGCCACCTTTAATTTCGTAGCAACTATTGCCTGAAATTGCCCCACCTCGGTGGTACCTGGTTAATAATTAAGGGTAAGTAGAACCTATCAATTAGGTGTAATTAAAATGAATTCCCGAGTCGCGGGAGACAGACGAACTAATCGGTTACGGCACCTTGACACCAAGTTTCGCAAATGGGAAATAATTTGTCTTTTAATAAATAATAGGCTCGGGTGTTAGTTATTTTCTAGAGGCCCGTGTAAAGAGTATGTAGGAGTATGTATTTCTAAATGGGGTAGGCAGAGCATACTTAACGTCAAAACCACGACTATTTCATGTTTCGCAAGCTACTTCTGCAATATTTTTAGGTTCAATGTTAAGAGGTACAATTGTGACAGGATGCCAGTCTGTTGGCTAAAACATACTCAAACCTATCAGAAATCAAGTAGTTCGACTGTACAATGTCCGGCATCAAACTCGGCAAGATTTGAAGTGTCACTAAGTGGTGCGCGAAGCCGGTTACTGTACTTAGTACGACTTTACTATTATGTTTCTAGTCTAATTAAGTGTTTTTGCTGTATAATGTACTTATATTTTGTATCGTATACTTATTGGCACATCCAGTAATTCGGATCGAGAGCTTGGCTGTACACTGGCGTCATCTGTCAAGTGTCAATGTAGCACAATAGCCCGATTCGGATTGCGTTACAACAATCGGGCGCCGAAATAGGCTTGCAGACCGAAAGGATCTCTCGAGGCTTCGATGGGTTTAGCTGGTAGCGTTTACGGCGCATTTAGTGGCGATATGCTGAGATACAGCTGGATACGTAGGTACATACAACACGCCTGAATTCTTAAATGGGGTAGGCAGAGCACAAGAACGCTATCTAGATAATTCCATGAATAATACAAGCATCGTAACCACTTCTAGCATATTTTTTAGATTATAAGTCAAGAGACACCATAGTGACAGATTGATAGCCTAGTTGTAGGAACTTTATTTGTTTCCTTATTGTTACAGGAATAGATTCATCGGCTGCTTTACTAATGATATTTGCCAGAGCATTTGAAGACCAAACTACATCTCCATATTATCCATCTATAGGTAGGTACTAGGAAGATTTGATAATTTATTTTTAATACGTCTCTTAAGCACCATCCTAATTATCTAATTTAATTTTGCTTAAGCCTCTTATGACATCCATGGAAGAAATGGAAAGGTGTTATTCTAAACCTAACACCACGCGGCACACAGCTGGGTCTTGTCTCAAATTTGATAAATTCGTCAAACATACCATTTTGTGCAGAGCTTTTCATACTGGTTTTTTTCCCTGGTTACCAATCCATGGACTGAATTAAGATTAAATTGGTCGTCAATTTCTATCGAGTCTAAACGTCCATTACGTCGACTAATTACCGACCTTCCAGCTCAACAAGATCAGTTCCATATATTGCATAATTAACCATTTTACTCATAAATGCATAATTTTGAGCTATATCGGGTAGTGGAAATGAGGATTTGACTTTGACTCTAAAAGGGATCAAAAGGAAAAAAATATGATTTTAAATTTTATGGCGTTTAGACAGATAATGAGTGAGTCCGAGTGCTCGAGGCTGTACTAGTGTATTTATTTATCTATGTCAAAGCAATACTTGTTATTAATATGTTATCAATATGTGTTAAATTCGAACTAAAAGGATTCTTCAGTGTGCTAATGTCATATACCAGCACTGGAACGTTTATCTTACACAAAATGTGAGATCTGTGGTTGTAAGTCGTATTGCATACCGTGTGGTTTCGGATTTAGAATAAGACCCCTTCATTGCTTCCGTTGATGCCGTAAGAGGCAACTAAGAAAATAGGTTTTGCTTTAGCCAACTGGTTAGTAAACATTCACTTTTAAATTATATCTCTTACAGATGGAACATAATGCCACAAAAAGTGAGTGAGTAATCATGGTGTTAGCTTTTTAACATTGCGTGTGTCCTGCTTTCTTCATTAGGGAATACAGGTCTGATGTATATGTATTGTATGAAAAATTTGACAACTTGACGTTGAACTCGTCTTATGTAGTAGATACCCTTGCAAGACGAGTTGCAGAGTGGCATGTAGTCTTTGTCTACCAATACACATTCGAAATACAGGGTATTCAAGAGCAATTGAAGTCGGACGAGCTCAGCTTTGATTCGTATCTGCATAACAGAATGTAGCCAAACTACCCTCGTGTGCAAGCCGAATGCTCGGGTAGGCGTTAGAGACTCATTGTTGAGAGATGCTATTTTATTAATGTAGAATGTAGACAGAAGAAATGGAGAGGCTACATTTGAAATTATTTCGACACTTTTTTTGTTTACACGATTGTCAATTTACATTAAAAATAAAAGGTACAGGATGAAAATTATTTTTTTGGTTCTATTGCATGACGAAGATGCACAAACAGAACCACGCAAGTAAAAGAAAGAAAGTATCTTAACACTTAGGTAGATAATTGTAAAAAAAAAATATATTGATATTTTCCAAAGTAAATTAAAAGAGCTGTTCTTCTAATGGCAATTCTATTCTAACCCTAATGGCTTACAATTGCCACATACGCATTTTCACAACTCCATTACAATATCGCGCCTGACAATTCTTGACAATATTTACTTTTTAAGGCAACTTCAAGTACCTACCTACCGCCGAAAACGTCTTTAGTTGTTATTAATAAACTGAGATAAGTAAAACATAAAAACTAATCAAATATGCTCCACCATTACCCAAAATCGTAAGGAAACAAATTTAAAGAGAATAAACAAAGAAAACTAATAAATAGAAGATAAGTCGTATCGAACTGACGCGGACCGCAGAAGTTCAGTTAATCCTCTGGAGATGAAAAAGTACAAAGGATCCGAATAAAAGCCGGGCCGGACGGAATCGATCCGGGTTCAAATGCCATACTGTGACACGCGTGGTACCGGCCATAAGAGACTATTTATAATGCTGTGTAAACTTATTATTTATAAAGTTTTTTTTTGGGAAAATTTACCTAAGATTTGTAGGTAAAATGAACATAGACAGAAAAGTATCAAACAGACATATAGATCACAAAAGTAACAATTGTAATCATCATTCAGCAGCGAACAATAAAACGGTTAATTTAACAAATAAAGTAGTTAACTCGCAAGTAAAATGTTACTCAGAACAGCAGGGACACATTATTTTAGAATATAACGTTAGGGCTGCATTGGATAGATGCAGCAAAATGGGTAGTAACGACGCAATTTATTTGAAAACAGGGGCATGGTCTGGACGGGTATTAAATAGACTCATCTAATTTTGTGCCAAGCAGATAAGAACAGTGGAGGTGAAAAGGAGAAAACCTTGAAACGTTAAGAGGATAGGAGTCGCACCACTTCTCCATACAAACATAGTCCCCTGTTTTCTCCGTGACTAATGACATTAGAGCAAAATTTTTTTTTCATTTAATGGGTCAGGACCAAAAAGTTGCACCTGCGTTAAATCGTGATTATAATTACATCAAACTTTTCCGTTGTGACACGAAAATTAGCTATACGTTTATACGTTAATTTTCGTGTCACAACGGAAAAGTTAGTAGTAATTTCAAATATGACTTAACGCACCTTAACGCAGGTGAAAACTTTTTGGTCCTGACCCTAATATGTATCTGTTGTGGCTATGCCCCTACGATTTTCTTTTATCAATTTTCTAAAAAAAAATTATTTTTTATTTTTTTATTTATTTAGAATATCGATAAAAGCAAATCGTAGGGGCATAGTCACAACAGATACAAATATAATGTAAAAAAAATTTTGCTCTAATGTCATTATTCACGGAGAAAACTGGAGAAGTGGTGCGACTCCTATCCTCTTAAGTGCTGAGTTCGGCTTTGACATCTGCTGCCGTTTTCTTTCAAACAGCACCATATCGTGCGAGGAAGACAGTTAAATGCCAAAGCGAGACCAAGTGCTTTAGACGATAAAGCCTCAACGTTGTTTACATAATAGTTAGATACATGACAAATTCTGTATGGATAAATTCTGTAGTATTGTGAATACATTTTATTATTTCACGCTGTTGCTCGTATCTTGGACCAAGCGAGCGAAACATGGAGTTTTAGAAGTTAGTTCTTTGAATGCTCCAGAGACCTAAGTAACAGATGGATGGAGCGGTGATACAATTAATTTCTTCATTAATTTGCTGTCCTTGTTCAGTTAATTAGAATTGATTAAGGTTGCCTTACATACCAGATTTAGTTTGTTTATTATCTTCGTATAAATTACATGCGAAGAAAGCATAAAATGACTTATGTAAATACTCGTAGGTTGCTCAATGGATCTCATCACCAACAGATTGATTTCATCTATATTTTCAGATATACATACTTTACGGCTGTGTTCCACATTGGGGTAAGCAGAGCACATAATTGCTACGTAGATAAAACCATTACTATTTCACGTTTCGTGGCCACTTCTAGCACATTTTTCGTCAGTATAATATTTAACTTGTTTTTTACAAAATTAGAATCGTGACAAGATGGTTTAACATTTATGCGACTAAGTTTAGTGATCATTATTTAGTGATCTGATATTTAATGAAAGTTAACTGTAAAAATTCCAATATATGTATCACTTGGTATCTCTAACTCGCCTAAACCTATTACATCGCACCGCGTTACTCGAACGCGTTACTTTTCTAAAAAAGTTAGAGTTTGGAGACTTTGGAGTTGAGGATCAGATACTGTAATCCGACCGAGGCCGGGATCGAAGGTATCAATGTAAACCGGTCTCGGCCCTGCAGTGTACTCCTACGCCCAACGACACCTCGTTTCCATTGCCTTGGATCCGTTGACGTCCGCTGCTAAGAAAGAGCAACGGGATCTTAAATGGATGTAAAAGAGATCGGGAGTAAGTTTTTTAAGTATTATAAGATACACAAATCGACTGCGACAAAATTTTGTAGCTAAAAACCATGCTAAAAGTCAATCTTGATGTCTATTGTAACTCTCTCGATGAAAAATAAATGAATACATTAGATATTACTTCATAGCCATGTGGTTTAGAGTAAGACCCCTCGATTTCTTCCGACGATTTCGTAAGAGGTGACTAAAGAAATTAGGTTAAGGTAACTCTACATAGAGTTTCATGTGCTCTACCCGATTTAGGAATGCAGGCGAGATATTTTTATGTATAACCAGTAAGCGCGATCCTTTGGAAATATACTACTGAAGTGACTATATAGTGTAGTGCTTGTTGTAAGTGACACGACCTCAACGAAGAGAGACACAATTTTAAATTAAGTTCAAAATGTTAATATTTAAGTTTACGCGGGACTTAATCACGGTATTTTTTAATTACCTCTCGACGTTTCGGCCGCGTTACAGCGACCGTGGTCACGAGTTGACTGAAGCACATAAATATGTGTGAGAATCACGAAAGTTTAAAACAGTATTCAAAATATTAATGTTGTTATTGAGTTTGATTTCACTGATCGTTGAGTCACCGTGCCGTCCAAACAATTGGAAACGCGTAAAAGAGTTGTATCACTCGTCAAATATTTTCCCACGTGGCTGTTTATGTTATTGTGTACTTTACAATTCCCAACTTATCCTAACAGCTACACCAACCGCGATCCGAAGAGCTCCTCTTCTATCATGTTACTTTGGAACCGTATTTATAACTTGGTACAAGTGTTACAGCAGGTGACAGAGAATTAATTTGTTCGACAAGGGTAAACGAACATACAACATTTTAATTTAAAAAGTTTCTTGCCAGAATGTGTTGGGTTAACTTTTATTTGTTGCTATCGATCGAAACCTTTAGGGAAGAAAGACATGTACTTATCTTCTAAAGATGTATTTATTGATTCTTTCTTTTTTGCTGGAGCTTAACAGACTCACGATCGCTGGAAGCTGGATCTTACCTGTAAAGATATAATTGTTTCAATTAGTACTTATCACTTATCACCATACGATACAGTAAAGTAATTGGCTAAGAGGTGGCATTTGATCCCAGGATCGAGACAATTCGGGCCACGATCTTTCCAACAGATCTACTCTAACCCCAACTATTGTAACGCATTTTCCAATGCGTTACTTTAATTTATTTTCCTTGGAGATAGGTTTACGACGCACTATTTGTGAGTTACCCTCTAAAATAAAGAGAGCTGACACTTATTTTGTGGTATGTTAGTTAATTAGCTAATGTTTCATGAATAATTCATTAAATACATTCTTACATGGGTACCTACATCACGCCAGTTTTCCCAAATGGGATAAGTAGAGTACACGAAACGATATGCAGACAAAACCATAACTATTTAACGTTTCGCAGCCTCTATTAGCATAATATATTTAGGTTTCCAGTTGGCAGGTATGGTATAATAGTGACGTGACAGATTGGTAGCCTGTCACTAAAATACACCTTTACCTATTTTCCTTAGTCGCCTCTATCGACATCAACGAAAGAAATAGAGAGGTGTTATTCTAAATCAGCTTTTGATAATAAGTAATGTAAGGCAATTGTCCCAGAGCTCGACGCCACTGGGAGATAGACTCTATGCCAGGATCCCAGATCAATGTGGGTTAAATTCGAACTAAGTTGATTTTTCTTCATTCAAATATAAGTAACATCACTTTTACATAGAGTACCCATGCCATATACTAAGTAGTATAGATCTCGATCATTTTTTATTCACAGCGGATTTGCTGCAATGCGGAAAATTTAGACAAAAAATTCGCGCGTGCTTAATGAAATCCTTATGTCACAATACCTGATATATTCATTCAAAACAAACAATAAACCATATTTCTTGATATGTTATTATCGTAATACTGATATTCAGAATCGGATACAAAGGACCACTTCTGATTCTAGTGTAGTTGAAGCCGTCGAATGTCAATTATATCGATATTTTTATGTCGTGTTTGGTCTATAGGTACTACTTTAATACCAGTTTGCCCGCAACTGTGTCTGACTTAATTTAGCTCTAAATTATCCATTTTCTTGATATAAAAAGTAGCATATACCCATCGCCATCGGTAACCAGCAATCAGAAAAGAGATCTCTTTGAGATCCATAGATTCGACTGTCATCATCACAGAACTGTGACGTGGTGTGTTTTTTTTCTACAAGTCGCAAATTTTACGTAGGGAACTTTTGTGTGACAACATTCGTTTATCGCAAAGACGTAACTGCCTGACTTATACGTACAGAATCGTTTCTAGTCGTGAAAATTGTCTCAGGTTTCCTTGAGGTAAACTTTAAGTCTTATCGCGTGTGTCAAAATCAGTTTCCCCTCTCTTGTCATCAATTCTAATAAGAATGGCTACACTCATTGGTTGTAAGCGGAACACATCGTGTTCCTCTTAGTACCTACTTAGATGCTTATGCACGAGCTTCTCATACATTTTTTGCAAGTTAAGAGCCCAACTATGATGATAGAGAAACAATAGAGACACGAGAACCAAATCTGAATAGATTCTTTCTATTATTTGGTTCCACTAGATGATTATTAATCATATTTTTATGATTTATAATAGTTTAGAAATAACCGAGGAAAGTCTTCATCTTCTAAATCGAGAGGCCCAATCCCAAGGACCGAAAAGAGCTTCGACTGTGTGGTTACTACTTAGACCCATTACGGATCGGAAATAAACCATTCTATGACAAACACCATTTAATTTTCAGCTCGCTAGACGCTTGCATAGCCATCTTATTGCACTATACGTTGACTGTGAATTTGAGATTCCAGATATTCTCATGTATTTTCGGTCAAGTACAAATTCTCAGGCACCAAGAGAAGCGCAGCAGCGCCGCCCCTCCTCGTTAGCGCGCCGCACTTTTTCGACGTCTCCTCTAGGGCTCCGAGCCTCAAGCACCCTCCCAACAACCCTCCAACCCACCCCTAAATCCCAAGTACCATGAAATAAGGCCCAAATTTCAACAACAACGAATTACCGAACTACATCGCCTAAAATTGCACGCGGAGATGTTTCTGCGTGTCTCAAAGTCAACATATGCTTTGTTTTTATCATCTTAAAGTGAAAATTCGTTTGGTTTAAGTTGAAGATGTTTTTTTTTTGGATTTTTATACGTGTATTGTCTTCATCCCCTATGATGTGTAATAATGGAAACTGACTTATCCACGGCCGCTTACATTTTGTATAACAATTTGTGGAATATGCGAGTGGAGTTTATTAAAAATCGATGGGAAGGGTTGTTTGAATTCAATTTGTAAATATTGCATTTCGGTGAAAGTGACTGTTAAATTGTGTCTTTATTTGAATTTGGGGTCCCGCGGGCGGAGAAATGGTCTCTTGTTTTTCAATGTAGGTATAATAAGCTAGTTTTGAGGATAATGTCATTTGGTGGTATTTTATACTAAGGGCAGGGTACAGCGGGAACGCAACGGCCAAATACGAAGCGAAACAATATGACGGAGAGGAATATTAGTATGTAGAGTCATATCGGTAGAAGATATCTAATTCAACTGAATTCTAAATTGTTTTAAATAATTTTAGATAATCTTAAAAACATTTGACTACGCGCTAGTAGGTACGTTAAATCAAAGACAGTAACAAGGAAAACTTTACATCCCTGTAATATTCTTTGGAGCTACCGAACCGATTTTAAAATTTATTAGCTTTTTACATCAACTTTTGAAATATTCTCACCGGGTTTTCTTCTGTTCTATAGCGTAACTAACTAAACTCCCTTATCTCAACTCTCTCTCCCCTTCCTACTCTTTTACTCCCTTCTCATTGACGTGTTGAGTTGGGTTTAGAATAACACCTCTCTATGTCTTCCGTGGATGTCGTATGATATGACTAAGGAAGGTGTATTTTAGGCGACAGGCTAGTGTAGCCTAATCACTTATTATTATTTTAATTAAATTAGGTACA
>BHDV01065434.1:13825-28388 GCA_005406045.1 Adoxophyes honmai
ATGGGACCAATTTCGAGTTATACCCTTTCGATTAAAAAAAAAATTTTGAAAATCGGTCCACGGGTTTTCGAGATATCGAGTAACGTACACACAAAAAAAAATTTAGGTCGAATTGAGAACCTCCTCCTTTTTGAAGTCGGTTAAAAAGGCTACCAAACGTCGAACAGTCACGGTTTTGATCATTTTGTGTGCTCCTTACCCCATTTGGGAATAAAGGCGTGAGGGTTTCGCTCCAGTTTCGACCATTAATCGTAGACTGGTGGACTTTGGTAACGAGATTATAATGGGCAGACTTCCTTGCCGTCGGCTGGTCCCAAAAATGACCGTTGCCTTTTGACATAAATGAATGACTGTAATTGGGATCCAGTCACGCAACACTGGTAATGATGTCTTATTTAGTTTTGAAGTCTTTATCAGAGAACAACAGACTTATATCGAAGTAGATACCGCGAGATCCTGCATTAGTATGAAAACCAAGCGTGCCACTTTTTCTCTATCTACTGCAGCCATTCTCAAAGTGTGTTCCGCGGAACCCCAGGGCTCCGTGATGCCCCTGAATGGGTTCCGCAAGAATTTAGAAAAAAAAACAAAACGCCAATCTCTGATCGAACGTTTCGACGCGGCGAATACATGGACGGACGGGTGGATAAAAAATACTTTTGAAAACTGCTGTTTTTTTGTAGGGTTCCGTCAAGTGTTTCGCTTTCCAAAAGGGTTCTGTCACTGAAAAAGTTTGAGAACCGCTGATCTACTGTAATGCCACATGAGTGCTTTAGTGACGGGAATTGACAGTCCGAGTGAAACCGATTCAAAGGTGACGCCGCTTTATTCAAGTTGTACTGTCACTAGGAAGTTAAACCTAATCTAAGTAGTACAAGATTAAATGAAATCGCGTCAAAGGAAGAGCATTGCTCTCCCTTTTGCCACGCGAAGTACATACACTTGAGTCATCTATTTCGATATAAGTCTGTGATAGCGAGCGTCCAGTTTAAGTAATGGAATAATCGTGAGATGAGTTCCATACATACACGCCTGTAGTCTAAAAAAAGTTAGGCAGAGCACACGAAATGCTACATAGACAAAACCTGTTTCAATTAGGCACTTGCTCATGTGCTCTGCCTACCCCTCATGGGAATATGGGCGTGAGAATATGTATGTATGTATGTAATTAGGCACTTTTAACAGAATTTTAGGATTAGAAATAGATGGAATAAGTTCAGATTTAGAATAACACTTCTCTATTTGTTCCGTGAATATCCTTACAACAGAAGCGACTACAGACATAGATTTAAGATAATTATAAAAAAAAAAAAATTCAGACAACACTGCACATTGTTACATACATACTATACATACATAATATACATATTATACTTTATACCTCTTCATTACATTAAAACGAAAACGAAGCGTAAAAAGTCACAGTTTTAACTACGTGTTGACATTTTAAACATAAAACTACCATAAGGCTCATAGTGAAATACCTAAAACAGATACAGGTGATGGGTCATGAATTAGCCTGAAACATGTCGAGCTAATTTAGATACAATGACGTAAGTGGATTCTAAGTATTGCCACGCAGGAATACAAATACCTACAGACACGGGCGTGATATTTATGTTTACGGTATTCTTATCACAAGACTTGTTTGTCGTGGTGGTTCTCACAATGAGCTTGTCCGAATTTGGTCATAGCTCAGATGACAACGCTTGGAGAAAGTCTGATAAAGCACATTGCCGGGGCCGGAAACATACAGATTAGATACTAATATTTGAATAACCAAGTTCAGTATAAAACAGGAAACGGGGATACTTTGATCTATCCGTGATGGAATGGTCTATAAATTTATAGTGCTATTTATCTGGACAGCTGAAATTGTCGCTGTCGCTGGACTGATAGTGTAAACATGTACGCAGGATATTGAGGCTTTATACAAATACTAGCTTTTGCCCGCGGCTCCGCTCGAGTTAAATTCGGGGTATCACAGAAGAGATAGCACACATACCAATTTTATAGCTTTCTACATTGAAAACTTCCACTCCTCACTTTAGGGAAATGGGGGGTTTTGAAGAGACAAAATGTAGCCTATGTCACTCTCCATGCCCTAAACTATCTCTACCTAAAAAATCACGTCAATCCATCGCTCCGTTTAGCCGTGAAAGACGGACAAACAAACAAACAAACAAACACACTCTCACATTGATATATTGGTACGGATACATTACAAGAAATTTGTCTTCTTAAATATCAAAATATTGCAGCTCATTGTTGTTAAAAAAGTTCAATTGTTAAAATACAATCACGCCTATATTTACAAAAAGGGCACATGAAACGTAGAGCAACTACTAGCAATTTGTTTGGTATAAAATAGATGAAAGAGCTATAATAGTGGCAGATTGCTAGCCTGTCGCCTAATTCCTTACCTACCTTAACCATACGTCCTTCGTCGCCTGCGATTCGCGTTTCCTGGCCACTTCTAGCATATTTTTTAGGTTTTGAGTTGGCAGGTATAATAGTGACAGCCTAAAAGGTAGCTAGCCTGTCGCCTACTTAAAATATATCTTAGTCACATCTTACGACGTTCACGGAAGAAATGGGAAGGTGTTATTCCAACCCGACACCACACAGTCTCTTGTCCAATTCTTAAAATAATTTGGTTTTAATTTTAATTCGTCAGGTCACAAGTCCAGGGGTCAACGCACGTTGGTGACAAGCAAACATCAGACCTTCTTATATAAAATGACATTGAATTCAAGTGCCCGCGCACCCGCTTCAACAGATGATTTACGAGCCTCTCGTTCTATTGTGACGATATAAATAAAGCTTGCGATACACCTCCCAGCGTAACATAGCTTGGCTTTTAAGCTGTATTAAATAAATAAATGCAAAGATATTGTATAAAAAACCAGCTAAGTGCGTGTCAGGCTCGCGCACTAAGGATTCCTTGCCACAAACCGCAAAAAATAATGTTCTTTGTATGGTAGCCCCCTTAAATACTTATTTTATTTCAATTACATACAAACATCACGACTGTATTCCCAGATGGGGTAGGCAGATCACACAAAACGCTACATAGACAAAATCATGACTTTTTCACGTTTCTTGGGCACTTCTAGCATTTTTATTTTTATTTTATTATTTACTTTTAAAGTATAGTGTTTCAAGTGTCTACCTGTTCCGGTATTGATATCGACGCAAAAACAACAAAAAAAAATATTTTTAGTATTATAATAATATATTACAAATTCCGTTGCGAACCTGCGGAATCGTTTGAGGAAGTACTGGTTCGACAGCTCCTCCTGAATGTGTGCGGTGTTGTCTGTATTCTGGATAGTGTAGGTAAACTTGTAGGTTTATGTTTTTGAAATTAGTATATTTATTTTTGTATGTATTAATCTATTATGTATTATTATAATGTGTATTTTATGTACTTGCATATGTATGTCTAGATTTATTGTAGTATGTAAATTATAATATATTTAATTATTCAGGTTAATGGTATTTTATTTTATTTCTTTCTCAACTTTCATTGTGTGTCTACTCTAATTTAATATGTTTTGTCAATCGCTTGAAGGTCAGCAGGAAGAGATCGCTTTAGGGATATGTTCGCCTTTGTACTTGTGTTTTGTTTTATACTTGTTATTTTGTCATGTGTTTATTTTGTACAATAAAGAGTTACATACATACAAATTTTGTTGTTCTACTTGGCTAAATGTAGGTATAGGAAGTGACCCCTTCTATTCGCCAAATTAATTTTGGCAGACGATGCGCCGAATACTCTGAATTGGTATACCTCAAGGGGAAGGTTAAACTCATGGGGTTTATTGATAACTCATCTTCATTATTGACATTGCAATCGAAGATTGAGACTTGTTATGGTTTCCTGACAGCAACCACAACGACGCGCGTGGTGGTCGCTTACCGAACATTAATTTTGTATTAAATTTAACTCCGAAAATAAACATTTTCAAACGAACCCAGTATGGTAATGTCAAGGCTGAGTAAGTAAAAACAAACGGAGAAATTCAAAAGTACTGTAAAATGGGGTGAGGTAGGAGTGTGAGAGCTGGGTTATGAATGGAGCGTGTAGGGATGACGTGGTTCTGATTGGCTACGGCTTAATAAAAATATTATCATTAAAAGTAGAACTATAGTGACATTCGAATTCCTAATACACTTTAGTATGAAATGAAGTGGTAGGTAATTCTTGCTATTCCCTGTTTATATGTAAAGCTATAAATGGCACTTCCAAAAGTAAAAAAATACCATCAACTGTAGAATCAAGTTTCCGTAGCGAAAATGAAATATAAAATCATATCTAGCTTGAACATCAGTTCCATCCCCACTCACCCCGATTTGCGGTAGATTGTTCCTGAAATTGAATGCGGGCGGCGCCGCGACTGTCCCGGCGAGATTAGATTTCTTTGTTACGTGTTGGCTCGTGGATACCCGCCTTTACAACGCTTCTACAAGAGGATAAACTCTATCACATAATCCTTAAAAAACGGTGACCGTACGGAATCGCAGTGACGCGTATCCGCATCCGCACCGTTTTTGACGGATGCTCCTCAGGCGCAGCGAAGACGACAGCCGCGGTGTCGATCGCACAAAAACTCTGCGTGGATTGTATTGTGCGCTGGACTTTTTGCGCGTCGTGTGCGTTACTGCATAGGTTCTATAATTCCATAGGTTCTATTTTCACAGACTAAAAAGTCCGTCGCGGATAGTCTGTCGTCTACGCATTGCCTCACACTGCTACTCAAAATACGCAGCCGCATCCCAACGTTCCCCATACGAAAGATCTATGACGTGAACCTCCCAAACCGATGACAGTTTTTTGAGCAGCACGTCTAGTGTATTCAAAACGATCATGGAGTCGATAACGATTTCGTTTGCGAATTTACGCGGAAATGTATGGAAACTGAAACAGCGCCGCTACGCGGAACGTTTGCACAACTGCCGTGGTCGATACGATTCCGCGTATTTCGCAAAATAAATCGTTATCGACTCGATGATCATCTTGGTTACACTAGACATTAAGCTTCAGCAGTGTGTGGAGCATGCGTCAAAAACGGTGCGGATACGCAGTAGTGTGGTCACAACTTTACAACGCTTTCTCTCGAAGAGGATAAACTCTGTATTACCATTCTAGGTACACACTTACCGGCTATCTGAGTGCATCAAAATTTTGAATGGCCTTCGAGCCCTTCCGTACTGTTGAATTGCCTTGTCATTGTGATAAACTATGTTTCGATGGGACAGAAGCTTTCACGCGTTGCGATTGTACGATTTTGCGAGTACTTTAACGGTGTTTTGTATTGTTGTTGTCACTGTTGATATGTTAGGTCTGGCATTTTGGATGCAAATTTTTATAAAATTTGCATTTTTGTAGCAATAGTAGTAAATGCTTCCAAATGAGGTAGACAGAGCTCGCAAAACGCTACATAGTTAAAACCATGACTTAAGACGTAACCACTTGTAACGCATTTTCAGTTTTTAAGTTCAATGGTACAACAGGATGCTGGGATCAATAATTAAGAAGTACCTAATAAGCTTATAAATTTTCATTATAGGTACATAAATCACTCAGAATTTTTTAAATAAAAATGGTTTTTTTTTAATAATTTATTATTTCGCGGCTTCAAAGTCAATACTTGGATTAATTATAGTTGAATTGGTAATTCATGATTCATGTTGATTTAGGAAAGCATCAAAAAAACAATTGTAAGTCATCAAATCAGATTCTATGCATTTAATTACCTCTACAAAGGAAATAAAAAGTAAATTTCGAGTTAAAACGTTCGACGCCGGCAGCGTTTCATTGAGAGTGTTTTTGACACAGACGTTGTGCCTCGAAATTTATAATATTAATACCTATCTATCACTAAGCAAAAACAAATAGCTTCGACGATACGTTGAAATATTAGCGAACTCTAATCCGACTTCGAAATCGAAATTACTCAGATTTCATGATTTCGTGGGTCCGGTGGGAAAACTTAGAAGAGACGATATAGAATATTATCGATGGAAGGTTCTTTTCTGTAATTTTATCGCGGTATCAATGAAATCTTAGGAGTTATCGAATCGAATTGCTATTGGTTTAAGTATTATTTGTATTAAGGTGCTTGTTCGTAGCTTACGACTTGTAGCGACGCATCGGAACTATGAGTGGTGTTTCATAGAAATGACAATAACATACCTACCGTTTTTTGTATGTATGAAAAATAAATAGCGCCTTTCTCGCCATTTCTTCCGTGGATGTCGTAAGAGGCGACTAAGGAAATAGAATTAGATATATTTTAGACGACACGCTAGCATCTATCTCTATTAAACCTTTTTCATATATTTAAACGTAAAATTATGTTGAAATCGGTTGCAAAACGTGACATAGTCGAGGTTTTGAGTTCCTTTGTAATGTTTTGGATGCCCTGCCTGCCCATTTCGAAATGTAATTCAATTTTGAAGTATAGAAATGTGATACGTTTTAGGTATAGTGAAATGAGTTGTTGTGTAAACTTCAAAACGAAATGTTATTTCTTGAGAAAATAACGACATTCGGTGAAATGAAGAATTGCGCGTTAAAATGAACGATCGAACGTTAAGCTTGTCATGTATTTGCTGACTGCTCATTTGTTTCCCTGAAAAATTGCTTTGCCTAGACTTAAATTTTGTTTTGATAAATCACAAATCAATACTTACCATTTAATACCTACCGTACAAGTAGGACGATGGAATTTCAAAACATTGCGTAACTTGAGAAATTGAGTTGAAATTGTTACTAGGCATTTTAGGTGGATGTTTTCAAACTAGTTGCTTCAGTGTTAAATTCTATTTTGCTATGTTGAAAATAGATAATTACCTACGTAATTTCAAAATCTAAAGATAACCAAATGTTACATTTTATTAAAAACATACAAGTTTTTCAAACAATTCTGTACATGTCAGTTACGCAATCCTTCTTATGAAGTGAATGTAAAAAAATGTGTGGTGTCGGGATAGAATAACACTTCTCTATTTCTTCCGTGGATGTCGTAAGAAGCTACCAAGGAAATAGGTTAAACCGTTAAGGTATGTTTTAGGCGACAGGCTAGCAACCTGTCACTATCCCCTTTTATTTGTTTTGAAACCTAAAATTATGCTAGAAGTAGTGGCGAATCGGCGAAAATGTCATAATCATGGTTTTGTCCGTGACACTTTGTAGCATTTAAAAAAACAAATTCAAGCTCCCATAAACAACATCATCTATACTATAAATTAGCATGTAAAATAATATATACGCAAGGAAGCACTTTGGGCATAAACAAAAAGAACTTTAATGAAAACCCACGTCCCCAAATGTTGGGAATGAACGAATGTAATTACGTTAAAGTAAAACTTTATTGTGAATAACCTTTGCTATGATATTCGTAAAGGTCACAGTGAATTAATCAACCGAATAGGTTGCATTGCGTGGGTTTTGATCAACTGTGTGTTGAGATATTTGCATACAATCATTTATAAACGGTGCACAATTAATTTGAAATCGCTTTCTGTCGATGGTTTGCCACGTTTTATTTCATAATCCCTCCAAAAGATTATCTCTAAGTTAGAGCCGATTCGAGCAAAAGAGAATATAACTTAGAGTAAATCAGTCTTTACTCGGTAAATAGATTTTTCGGGTCTCCCTCGAGATCTCTAACATCGTTTGTAATAAAATCATTTGCTCGAACTGTTTTGTCCTAATAAGTTTTAGCCCTAACGATCAATTGCAATAACAATCATTTCCATAAATATATTTTAATAGGGGTGTTATTTAACAGGTCAGCATAGTATTAGCATTTTGGAAAGCAGAAAAATATTATCTGTCAGCAGAAATAGCTAATTGGTCAGCAACTCATGGCCAGCAAACATTTCAAAATCGATCAGCAACTTATGTCATTCAGGATGGCAGTAATTATTTTTGTACTGCATATTAATTATATAAGCAGCAATAAGCTGTTCCTGTTTTATAAAAATTGGGTAAGCACTCAGAGAGTACGCAAAATATATAATAATTATTTGCCATAACACGGTTCTGGCGCTTCGCCGGCCGCTGCCGCGGCACACTCGCTTCGCTCGCTCGGCTCGCGCGCTGCAAGGTCACGGTTCTACCTAACACTCCTCCTCGCTTCGCTCGTCGTCGTACCTAAATGTAACCTTCCCAGAGGGATCCCTTAATTTCCAATAAATTTATTTGTCCCCTACATTATACACACTGCACACTGAAACAGTCTGGATCTAAATAATCACTGAAATAATCAAGAAGATATCTAAGTACTTAAGCTATGAGTTATTTTGCTTACCATATTTAAAATATGCATGCCAATCAAATATAATGCATATAGACATGTTTTCTCTGCTGATCAATCATAAAATCTTGCTGACCAAGTAATTATTTTGCGGACCGAATGTTTATTATGCAAACTCAAGGTATTGGTATGCTGCCTATGAATGATTTAATTTTTGACCATTATCTAAATTATTTGCGGAACAAAGATTGCTGCCTGATTTTTATTATTGCAGACAAAATCTTTGTATGCTGACAAAATTATTTAAATGCTGTTTGGGTTTGCTCACCAAATTTTATTATTGCGTATCATTTAATTACTTCTCATATAATAGTTAGAAATCCAATAGGTTGAGTTAGGTTAGGTTTGTTTTATGAGATTACGTAGCGGAGCGTCAAAACAACCGTTTCCGAATAAAAACGTTTAGATGTCATAATAATTCTTAGTCCCTTCTTTTGATATCAAAGAAATAAATAGAAACTAGTATCATTCTAAACAAGAAACCATGCAAAGAACTTAATTATAATCATATGAAATGTCGCAACCATTAACAGATCTCGATGACACCTGAGAACCAGACTCTGAACTGTGAACTTTACTTGTATCATTATTCCAGTCGACGTAGGAATAATGACAAATGATACACGCAGACGGTGAACGAGTGAAATACACATATCATTCCTTAACCACCATGATTGTGCAATAAACCGCGCTGCATTGAAATTGCAGTAGGCTGCGTGCAATCGTTGTCTGAGATCTATGTAATCGCGCGTTTAAAATGCTCCTGCCTACTTATACTTACCTAGTACCATTGAGGATAGAACCTAGTACAAAGTGGGTTGAGTATGGACAAATCTCCTTTATCATCTTTTCAAAATTACTATACGTTATATGTTGGGGAAAAATGTATTGAGAAAATAAGGGTACGGAATAATTACCACCAAGAAAAAAGGTAACTGGAGAAAAAAGACACTGGGAAATTGTGGGAACGGAAAAATTAACACGACGAAAATATGATTTTTGGAAAATAGGAGCCACAGCCCATCAACACAATGACTATTTAACCACGTTTCGTAACCACTTTACCGCAATTTTAGGTTTAAACATTGATGAAAGAGGTTTAATAGTCACACCTAAAACATACCTACCTTAACCTTAACATATTTCCTGAGTCGCCTCTTACGAAATCCATGGAAGAAAGCTCTAGATTATCCGGTAGAGTTTGAAAAATAAACAAATTTTACTTGCCATTTATTGACCGACAAGACAGCATCGGTTTTCCATAGACAAACGTAGTAAAAAAATAGTTCTTACGTTAATCCGCAACATGGTTCACACGTCGAAGCAAAGTTGGCTCCAACTCAAAAGTACCTACAAGGACAAAGGTTTTCGATTACCAGCAAATAGTTAATTTTAATCGAAACGTAAGTCGTTTCAGCAAATTTGCCGAGACATTCGGCTACACAGATTTAGCGCATTACCGTAAGGGCCTGGAGACTCAGTCGACCGTGTTTGCAATTTTCACCTTTGCATTATTCAGACAACGGTGTTTCTTAATGCTTACAATCAACGGCAAGTTAATTTTTGGCAAAAGCGGGTATAAAACCAAATTGCGAGTTGAGTAGTTAATTTTTGGTTAACTAAGGTCATGTTCAACAAACTTTATTTATTTTTAATTTTTTTTTTAAATTGAATCGCATTTTAATCAAGTTATCATATGAAAAAAGTGGGTAGCAGTGACTTTTTTGTGACTAATTGTCATTTTCGTTTGGTTAAATACACTTTAAGTCGAATAAATAGGTGTGTTTTTAAGAAAAAGTTTTTCTAAAAGCTTTTTGATTTGATAATTTTAAATAGTTCTCGAGTTATCGAAGTAAGATGCTTTAGGAGGCTCAGGATGACTTCGGCCACAGTTCCATTTCGTCACCTTCTTAAGTCGTTCTCATTCGCATATGGTCTACTGTTCCGATTCGCCAGCATTCCTATGTCGTCACTTCCCTACTTCGTCCGCTTTCCTACGTGGGCCTCTGTATCAACTCGTTTACATTCGTAATTAGACTACAATGCCAATTCGTCAACATTCCTAATTAGTCTACGGTTTCAACTCGTCAACATTACTATTTAGACCACAGTGCCAACTCGTCAACAATTACTATTTAGACCACAGTGCCAACTGGTCAACATTCCTATGTAGACCACAGTGCTAACTCGTCAACTAGGTATGTATACATACGGGGAATGCGTAAAGCATTTCCTCTCCGTTACAAAAAAAAAATAAGGTATGTATACATACACTTAGCAAAATTATCATTACTTAGGCAAGTGTGGTGCCGGGTTCGTGCCAATGGGACCAATTTCAAGTTATACCCTTTCGATTAAAAAAAAAAATTAAAATCGGTCCACGGGTCTCCGAGCTATCGAGTAACATACACAAAAAAAAAAAAAAAATTGGTCGAATTGAGAACCTCCTCCTTTTTGAAGTCGGTTAAAAAGCACTGCCTTTTAGTAGACTACTTTATCGTTTTTATCGTACCACTGTGGTAGGAATGCGGACGAGTTGGCACTGTGGTCGATATAGGAAGGCGGACGAGTTGGCACTGGTGATGCTAACCAAGTAGCACTGAGGTCGATATCAGAAAGTGGACGAGTTGGCACTTTGGTCGAAATAGGAATGTAGACAAAAATGGGACATTGACGATATCAGAAAGTGGACGAGTTGGCACCGTGGTCAAAATAGGAATGTAGACAAAATGGGGTATTGACGACATCAGAAAGTGGACGAGTTAGGAAGGTGACGATTTAGGAATTGTAGGGTGACGACACGGCACTGTGGACGACTTAAGAAGGTGACGAAATGAAACTGTGGCCGAAGTCATCCTGAGCCCTTTAGGAGCGTAACATGTTGAATATACCTACTTAAAATAGTAGCAAAATTTTAGTCTATCCATGGAAAACTTATCCAAAAATTCAGTGGCTATACATTATGTATCGACCGACGTTCACTGCTGAAAAAAGCGTAAGTACTCCCATTGAAAGTAAACCTATTCTAATTTTGAATTTAGAGCTAGACTCGATCCCATTTATAAACAAATGAAACGCGATCGTCTTTACAACCTTTTCAAGTGGCATTTTTCGGTAACACAATAGTAGTCCCATTTTGGTCCTGTTGGGGCTTATTGTGAGAACGTTCTAAGAAGAGGCACACTCGTTGGTCAGATTGTTAATCGTAATCACGAATGCAATTGCAGTATGCATGCAGCTGTGTTTATTGGCGGTTGGTAGTTACAGCTATTATGTTCAGACATAAGTACGGGATAAGTATCTCTGGATTGAGTGTATGATTAAAATCGTGCTCGTTGTGTGGGAGCCCGGATATAGGCAATTCCATTCAAAGTACCTACATACAAAACATACATAAACTATTTTAGGTTTAAAATTGAGTGTTAAGTTGAGAAGTTGAGTTTGGCGTCGGGTTAATAGTATATTGGCTCTACATTTCTTCCGTAAATATCGTAAGAGGTGAATTTGGAAATGGGTTTAGGTACTTTTTAGATGATAAGATAGCAACCCGTCGCTGTTATACCTCTTAACGTTTGAAGCTAAAATTATGCAATAGTGCTACGCAGCATGAAATTGCTATGATTTTGACAAAGTATGAAACATTTCATGTGCTCTACCTACCCTATTTAGATACACAGGCGTGATTGTATTATGTTGTTAAGTTCGTTTGCATATAAGATTTTCGCTATCGAATTTGCAAAAAGGTCGCTTAATAATAATACTTGGAAAGTAAAGTTCTTTCGATCCGATCAACAATTGCTAGCAAAAGTGACACAACACTTATAATTGTCAAACGACAACTTTCGGTTATTGTCAACGCCCACGGCTAAACTTCATCGTGTATCGACCCCACTTGAAATTGAGAACGCCTTAGTGACATTTATATTTACAAATACAAAAGTTTTCGAACAGATAATATTTTATGCTATAGTAGTCGGATTAAAAGATGCTCTGAAGAAGCGACTAAGTGTGTAAGGCTCAATTCACACCAGAAGAGCAGCGCAGCGCGGCGTAGCGGAGCGCAGTTTCAGTGTCATGTCAATGTTATGTCAGTGTCAATGAATTTTAACTTTATTTTCATTACAATAACACTTATTATCGCATGAGAAACTCTAACGATGAGCGCGGATGCCCGCGGATCCGCGGGAATTCCAGCGCATTCCATAAACAAAGCCGTGCGACTGCGCGAGCTGTCGCGGGAATGTCCGAGGATGCTCGAGTAGTCGCGACGGCCGCTGTCAATACATATGTCAATATGTCAATAATTATGTAAATTCCAGCGACTTCCTACGGATTCCAGCGGGTTCTCGAGCAGTCGCAGGAATACTCGCGCATTCTCCACGGAGCGGGTAGCTGCGCTACGTCGCGCTGCGCTGCTCTTCTGGTGTGAATTGAGCCTTATTTTATGGTTGAACAAAATGGTTGCGGTTTTTACCCTCTTATCTTATATCTTTCAATACAATTAGATGCATAATCTTTTATTCTTATATAAAATTGTACGCCTATTTCATTGTGTTATCTTTAATAATTGAAAAAAATAGGTACTTTGAGCTAAGTAGTCCAATTAATTCAATTACGATTAGTTGATATACAAAATTGCAACATTATTGTTACTACTAAATGATTAAACAATTCGACAACCCCCTAAGTCTTGACTCTAATAACTAATTTGTAGAGTCAGACCCAGACAAAAATAATATAATGTCTTGTAATTTGGAATTTTACACACCCTTATTTTTATCTTTCTTTTCCATTAAATAATTTGTACATTCGGCTGATTCACTTACTACTAATTTGTACCTACAAAGTTGACAGGGTATTATGAAAACGATTTTTTAGACTCTCTACAAATTGAATACACTCGTAATAAGATTGTAGAGCACCTCAGCGTACCTAATACCTAATTCGTTTTTCTGAACAACAACACTGGCAGCCAGATCAATAGAAAAAGAAATGATGTCAAAACAAAACACACTTTCTCCCTACGCGTCGTTGTTAAACTGCGTGATTCTATTATTTGAGGATGGACAAACAAATGACGATCGACCATTAAGTTACGCATCGAACCGACGAATTGATAACTTAGAACTTGGAGCAGTCAACCTACTAGAGCAGTTATTGATGAGTAAAAGGAAACAGTGCGTATATGCTACAAAAAGACAACATAAAGTATCTAATTAAGTTCTAGGCTCTCTGTGAGACCAGTTTATTCTCCAAAGCTGAAATATGAAAATGGATCAATATTTTAATTCCGACGAAGCTAAACTTAACTGATAATTAAAATTTGAGATTTCAAAACCTATTAATCGATCGATTATCGTTGAATGATTTTCAGTCACATTTAATGTAAGTAATTTATAATAAAATCCATACAGATTTACTCGAGATTTACTTGAGATTCTTACGTGCTTCGTTAGCTCGTTACGCTTCGAAAGTAATTTGTCTGTTTTGTGAAAAATACTTCGTGAGGCATCTCTATAAAGCATAATACTCCAAACTTGATATGGAACCGAACGAACCGCCTTGTTACAACTTATAAATCGGTGTTTTTCAAAAGAAGCCGTCGTAATCATTAACAACCAAAAATACTACAGAATATGCACCTTAGAAATGCCTGTCGTGGGTTTAGATTAGAGTACGTTCAATATAAAGATGCATCGTTAATTTGTAAGGTTCCGTAGATTAAAAGGAAACGGGGATAGTAATGCATGGGAGATTTCTTTCGGCAATGATCAGAAACTCCCAATTTCTCGACACACCCGTTTTCCAAAATGTGTTTATGTTTGTAGAAAGTTATCATTTTTTTTTTTTGCCAATAAAATTTGTTTTGTCCTGCACAGAAACATGAGCGTTTTCGATTCAAACTGGAAAAAAAATGGTCACTAATTATTCACACAATTTTTATTATTCCATTCTGTGACCGCTGGAACTAACTGTATGGAAAAAAGTAACAAAATATACATTTGTTTTGAGACATTTTTATTCTGAGGAGTAGAATTTTTCGAAATTGATGAAAAAGGACATTAAAAATGTATTAATATTTACATTTTAGTAATATTGAGTGGAACTCCCGAGATGTGTGTCTAACTTTTTTTAATGCTGCTCGTTTTAAGCTTATGGGTGAATATTTTCAAATGTACATATTACGCGGCCTTCAGTAAAGAACTATCTAAAACGGTCTAAATTGCTCTAACGAT
>BHDV01065434.1:30162-57686 GCA_005406045.1 Adoxophyes honmai
ACCAATAAAACTCCTTGATTGAGCCGATATTTTGGATTCTTTTTTGGGACGCCCAATATGCACATTCGAAAATATTCACCCTTATCGTTTTTCAGAGACGGCGCGGACAAAGGCGTCGGTCCATAAAACCTTAATAGTCGTAAGAGAAAGATCTAATTTTGAAAAGTAATTGAATGGTGAGTAACTTGTATTTCTTTCTCAGTAATGTGGATTTAAAATGGCGCCTTGTTTTTTTGTTTATTTTCGTAATTATAGGTTTCAGAATTATAAAATTTGTAATACAAGAATTCGTGAATTGTTGTAAATAAAACAATCCCGTATGTAAATAAGGGTATTTGACACCACCATGAAACACAGGTTTTAAAAAAACGAGTACTGACTTACCTATTTTTTTTTCGTTTATAACGATTTATAAAAAATGAATTAAATGTATGTATGTATGTATGTAACTCTTTATTGTACAGAATAAACATAAAAAAATAACAAACAAAACAAAAGTCAAGTACAAAGGCGAACATAATCCTTTAAGGGCTAACCTTCAAGCAACAACCAAAAAATGTTCAACAATCAAAAAAATAATGTTCTACCATATCGTTGCTATCTCTCCGATAGTACAGTCACCAACAAAAATATAGACACAGTCAAAGGGCGCAAAAGTGGTGAGACTATAAGAACATTACATATTTTGGCCCTTTGACCGTGTCGGTATTCGGTATTTATGTTGCTGATTATACCTTGGTATGTTTGTTGCTGACAGTATATTTTCGATTTTTCTATTTTTGACTCTCATCTGTTGCCAGAATTAATTTAGAAGGCGTCATTTTACTGTCTTTCCTCGGAAACCTCGCCGTGTTGTCGCCGTAAGCCGTAAAAGTAAATTAGCTTTTAATTTGAATCCATTGAATATAAACCGTGGTTACATGTTACCTTCCATTGCCTACAAGATTCCATTAAAGTTGCTTTCAGACCGCCGATCGGACTACATCTGTAAGGAATTCTTATTTAAAGTACAAGAAATAAAAGATTCCGACGAATTTGTAAAATACGCGACACGTCGTCTGTGGCTACTGCGTGCGGTCCCCATGGAAAAAAAGAACTTGTAGCGCCCTAGCTTTTCCGTGTGGTGTCGGGCTTAGAATGACACATCTCCATTTCTTCCGTGGATATCGTAAGAGGCGACTAAGGAATTAGGTTAAGCCTGTTAAGGTATATTTTAGGCGACAAGCTAGCAACCTCTATCTATTGTACCTAAGTTAAGAGGTCTTAACTTAAAATGGCTTTGTAAAGTTTAGTCTACACTTAATTATTTATTTACAAGTTTGTGCGAAAGACTCTGATAGAGAGTTCCGGCTTCAGGCAGATGTTATGCCTGGGGAACGAAGTCCGCCTTAACCTATGACCTTAGTCGCCTTCTACGACATCCACGGAAGACATGAAGAGGGGTTACTCTAAAACCGACAGCACGCGGAACTTATCACCTTATTTTTAAAGTACTTACCACAACGTTTCGGCCATCAAGGTAATTAAAAGCATGAAAAACTTTATTAAGCCGCGCTAAGTGACAAGTACTTAAAGTAAGTTCCAAAAATTAAAGTAAAGTAAAATGGAGGATCATTCCTCGGAAGAAGTTTTGACATGAAGTAAAATAGCTTATGTACCCACACAGTAAAACAGGGACGTTGTAATAACGTTTATAATAAAGCCCAACGTTTCTCACATATACGACGTGCCCTTGGAGGAATGAACAATGGAGTAGCTTTACAAAGCAATACCACTCCGTCATGGGTATGAACATTACCGTATGATTCGGAATCGTATCTACCAATCATGCGCCCGAAGTAGACGTGCATACGCGGACCTTTCGGTCCCTGGCATTAAACGTGGCAAGATTTTAAGTAGTGGGGGTTGCCAGCTTGTCGTCTAAAAAATATATAATACCTAAACCTAGTTCTACTAACATACGCGGCTATGTTGCCAAATGTGTACGCACGCACGAAACGTGACCTAGCTAGACAAAACCATGATTATGACTATTTCACGCTGTTCTGCCACTTCTAGCATAATTTTAGGTTTAGGTCATTGGCTATAAACTCTTTACTCTTGACGAGTCAAAAGAGACGCAAACTAACATTTGTTTATGACCCTTCAATTCCCGTCAATAGCCATAGGGCCATAATGAGGGTCTTCATTTCCGTATCTCTGTCCAGTACCTACTGTCTGTAAACGTGTCTAGTGTTGCACTCAATCACGTGTTTGTAACAATGCAGATCATTTTTGTATGAAAGAAGGCAATAGTTGGGGTATATAGCTCCCCCGCTTGCCCCGCTTCCCCTCGTCCCCCGCTTGAAACAGCAGAAAGTTTGATTTGAAAATCACGTCGGGGTCGCCAATGTGGGAGTGTCTAAAATAGAAAGAACTAGTTGGAAGTTGTATTTATGCAACCGATCATCGAAACTTCGTTAGCGCGATGTAGAATCGTTTAGTTCGGCTATTCGACGAATGTGGCGCTGAGGCGCTACAGATGCGTCCTCCCCTGTTTTTCTTCCAAGGACGTGCCGGGAAGACTGTGGAGTTTATTGTGCACTTTCATGTAAATTTATTCGCTGTAACACACTTTATTTTATTGGTATATTACGCCGAGGTGACGGCTATGAAAACTAAGTATAGCAGCAAATATATACACATGCTCTTAATAAATACATGAGTAGATTTTGACCCGTAGGGTTCCGGGTTAGAATAGCACCTCCCCATTTCTTTCCGAGGGTGTCGTAAGAGTCGACTCTGGGAAAGAGTTAGTGTATTGTGGACAATGGGCTAGTAACCTGTCACTGCAATATCACGTTTAACCATCTGGTTCCCTGAAACTGCTAAACGTGGCACTGGATTTTGAATTCATGTGCTCTGCCTACCCCTCTTGGGAATACAGGCGTGAGAATATGTATGTATGTATGTGTATGTAGATTTTCAGTATTGGTGAGTTTGGTACCACTCGACTTGAATAGCTATTTTATTTGCATGTCTTTACAAAAACAGACTTACATTGTATACCAGTGGTTCCCAACCAGTGGTCCGTGGACCACCCGTGGTCCGCGCAAGCCAAAATATGGTCCGCGAATAAATCGAAATTTTTGCCACTATCGGTCGCCCTACAATGAGTGAGTTTTACTATAGCTACGATGTGGTCCCTGCCGACAAGACTAATATTAAAGTGGTCCCTGATCAAGGAAAGGTTGGGAACCCCTGTTGTATACGAATTCGAAGACATCAGACACTTAAACACAGAGATGTTCAGATGGCTATCTAGTCGCTTAAAGCATACATCACCCTATGTCCTGAGTTGCCTCTTACGACACTTCTTACTGGAATAAATGGGGATGTTTCATTCTAAACCCACACCGGCTAAATAAAGTAAACTAACTCTAAAGAACTAAACAAATCTCTAAAGTCACCTGAAACATTGCAGCCAATAGAAACGTGGATAGAGGATCCAAATCCCTGGCGAAGTATAAAAAGCGAAGCGCAGCACCACAGACTTACCTATATCGAAATAGATGACTCAAGTGTATGTACTTCGCGTGCCAAAAGGGAACCAAAAGGGAGAGCAATGCTCCTCCTTCCACGCGATTTCATTTAGTTTTGTACCACTTAGTTTAGGTTTAACTACCTAGAGACAGGACAACTTGAATAAGGCGGTGTCAACTTTGAATCGGTTTCACTCGGACTGTCAATTCCCATCATTAAAGTGCTCAGGTGACGTTACAGTAGGTACAGAAATAGTGTGGCACGCTTGGTTTTCATACAAATGCAGGAACTCGCGGTGTCTATTTCGATATTAGTCTGTGCGCAGCACTTACGGCATTCTCTCGAATGTCAGCCGAATTGTGTATTCGTGTTCAAAAAACTAGTTTTAGCCGATTGTCCTAGTGCACCACGATTCACAGCTTCGGAAAAACATTTCACTCCAACAAACACGATTCGGAGTCCGATAACTGTGTTATACCGCGATGTGCCTTGGCCACCGCCCAATTTTCATACCTTTCCGAGTGCAAAATGTGCATTTCTTCTAATATTAAAATACATACCGTAGCAGAGCGCAGAGGTAGACTAAAGAGGAGACGGCGGGACGATATGGGACAGTTTAGAGCTGACTGGTGAAATTTGTCTAAAAACAGAGACGAGTGGAAAGAAAAGGGCTGGCTTTTGCCCAGCAGTGGGACACTCTATAAGCTATCAAAAAGAATACATACATACAAACACAGGTTCCCAAATGGAGTAAGAGCTTACGAAGCGTGACATACACAAGTCACAGTGTTACGATATTGTAATAATGTGCACAAGCCATGATTATGACTATTCCACGCTTCACAGCCACTTCTAGCATAATTTTAGGTTCAAAAACAGATGGAACAGATTAAGTATAATAGTGACAGGTTGCTAGCCTGTTGTTTAATTTCCTTAGTCGCACGACAATATTAAAATAATACGAAATTATTTCGGCATTCAAAGAGGCTACCTTACCCTGAGGTAGCGACCCCAGGAATGCTTTTCATTTTAAAATTTAACTAGTTTATTTTCAGATTATTTTTAATTGCAAAGTTTTTCTTTACAGTAATATGTTTTCAGACATAGTTTATGTTATAAGTAAAACATTATTGACGCGCTACAGTCCCTAGACTTAGCAAGGTTTAAAGTTGAGAGTGATGGAAAAGCAATGCGCAAAATTACACCCACTACTTAAAATCTTGCCATAATAGACGCCGGAGCTCGCTGTTACTTCGTCTGCGTAGAATCTTATCTACGGAACTCTGCATTTTCCCAAAGAAATCCCCTTAGAACTGTTACGCAACCAAATGTGATGTCCCCAGCAACTTGAGATTTCGACGCTACTTAAGGGTCTTACTATATTTAACTGTTTAACCTGTACAGAAACAAGTGACGAGAACAGTGCTATTGATAAAAGCCTATGTAAGACATAGACGACAACAGCGCAGTAACGTACAAGATAAATATGTGCATTTTATGTTCTGAGCAAAAAGCACAAGTTGATTTATAGTGAAATGAAACACCTTTTCATTTCTTCTACGGATGTCGTAAAAAACAACTGAAGAAATAGGTTAAAGTAGCTTTAGGTGACAGGCTAGCAACCTGTCACTATTTTTCATTAATATTTCAATCTAAAATTAAGTAAAAAGTAGCGATTAAGAGTCATAGTTTTAACTATGTAGCGATCCATGTACCAGTGTTTCCGTTCGAAAATACAGGCGTGATACGAGTATATATATCTCTAAAGAACCTACCTATTATAGGTACAAGACCTTCAGTACCAGACCGCAAATCTCGTTGTTAGACGTAGTAGGCGCCTTAAACACGAAGTCTAAGGAGGTCCATAATATGACTATGTAAGTATGAAGTAAGTTCAAGCAAATGCATCCTAGAGTGCATTACATATTCCTATCTAAATACTTGTATGCTGTACTTATAGTACTGTCGACTAAAAAAGTAGGTACGTTTCCAGTTAAAATGCTCTTTTTCACTCCCGTGGTTATAATGCGTACATAAGTAAAGAAGCGATCTCAAATTACATTGATAATAAACAAGGCAGTGGTATCGATGTAGAGTCGAACCTTGTAGGGAGGAAAGTAATGTTGGTTGCATTCTGAATCACTTACATAGGTCATAGGCCAGGGTATGCACGGTTCTATTAACTGTTTACCGAAAAGCACGTACACGGTTTTATAAACTGTTTACCGAGTCGTTGGTTCTAAGTAAGGAAGTAATTTAAGTAAACTTTTTGTACACACACCAATTATAAAATGTAGTAAAGCCCTGCGATACTAGCAAACCTAAATTTTACAATATCTTTTTACACATTTAATTTTATATGCTAAACGTGGCACAGGATTTTTGAATCCATGTGCTCTGCCTACCCCTCTTGGGAATACAGGCCTGAGAATATGTATGTATGTATGTATTTAATTTTAAGAAAAAAAAGTCAACATCTCACCCCAAAAAAATCGCAGAAAACTCTTTACAAATCACTGCCCCACAGAAATGGGCCCTCGATGCTTTTCTTGTTTCATTATTTGGACATGTTTACGGACAAACAGTGGCACTGAAATGTAAAGGAATGTGTACCATAGCTCGGAGCTGGGGAGTAGGGATTTTTTGAAGTTAAAGTATAGACACATGCACATCACGCCTGTATTCCCTAGGGTAGGCAAAGCTTCATAGACATAACCATGACTATTTCACGTCCCGTAACCACTTCATCATCATCATCCAGCCTATATACGTCCCACTGCAGGGCACAGGTCTCCTCTCAGTATGAGAGGGCTTGGGCTATAGTTCCCACGCGGGCCCAGTGCGGATTGGGAACTTCACATACATAATTGACCACTTGTAGCATAATTTTATGATTTAATTTGAGGTAAAGTTTAAAGTATGTACATTGGTTAACTTATGATAGGGAAGAAAAAAAGGTACTCTGTGTCAAAGTAAAGTAATTAAGTAAATTATTTTTACTAACTGCTATTTACAAAATTTTTTTTTTTTAATTTATGCGTCTTGGATCAAATTCATCATTAATCGATAAATTCCGCTAAAACAATAGTACTACTTCATTATTTTTTAATTCCAAAAAATAAACATACACATACCTACATACATAAACGTCACGCCTTATTCCCTGCGGGGTAGGCAGAGACAACAGAGCGCCATTCGCTCATATTCTAGCATGCTTATATTCTAACATCGTAGGTACCTACTTCTCTCAAAAAAATAAAATATGGTGAAATAAAGTATTTTCTAATGGTCTCATAAAGAATAGAGTACAATTACCTAAAATACGTATGTACTTAATTGAAAAGCGCTACTTCGGTAGAAGTTTTACTTAGGAAAATGCACTCAACACCTTAGTCGCAAACTTCTAATGGATTTCGCAGACTAATCACATTGAGTATGTTTAGGGCGAATCGAAGAGTGCGCTACGCAAGCATTGTTAACCACGATGCTTCTACAATATGTGCACAGAACACAGAAGATTATCAATACAGACGATAAAATTTTAAATAGATATAGATAATATCTGTCCATTTCATCCGCGTAAAGGTGCCCAAGGAAACAGGTTGTAAGTTTTAGGCTACAGGCGAAAAATATTCTAAGTGGTTACGATGCGTGAAATAGTCATATAACGTTTCGTGTGCTCTGCTTACCCTATTAGGAATACAGTCAGGCAGTTAGGGAATACAGTCGTCATGATGCATGTAAATGTATGTATTAAAACTATTAAAAGTAGAATTGAAAACTTAAATTTGGGATATTTATTAAGCTGAATTTAGACTCTACTATTACCATATGCCTTGAGAATTTATTCATCCAGACATATCTTATAAATTATGGATAACTCACGTTTTAAATCGAGTTTAGCTCGACATGTTTCGGGCTAATTCGTAGCCCTTCATCTAGGAGCCGCGGCGGCTGCTGCTGCCAAACGTGCACTGCGCGCAACCGCTCTCTTCGCGCGACTTAATTAGCCCGAAACTTGTCGAGCTAAACTCGATTTAAAACGTGAGTTATCCGTAATTTATAAGATGATTGAGTCTCACGGTAGTTTAATGTGTAACATCCAGACATAATTACATTCATACAGACATAGTATTCCGAATGGGGTAGGCAGAGCGCACGAAACACTGAGTACAAAATATCTTGACCATTACACACTTCGTTGTTGGCTTTTTACCCGACTTTTTTACCCGACGAAAAGCCGGAGGTTCTCAATTCGTCAGGATCTTTGTTTCTAGCATGTTTTTTAGGTTCCAAGTTAGATAAGAGGTCGAAATAAATAAATAAACTCGCCTCTACGACATCTACGGAAGAAATTGAGAAGTGTTATTCTAAACCTCTCATAAATAATTTATCTACTAAACATTTACTTCATCGAAACTTTAGTTACTTTATTCTATTAAGAACATCAAAAATCATAACCCAACCTCTCATAAATAATTTATTTACTAAACATTCACTTCATTAAAGCTATAGTTACTTTATTCTATTAAGAATATTAAATTCATAACCATGTTCATTAAAAACCAGTTTAATTCTTACCTTATCATACGGATTCATCTAAAATATTCTGTAGATTGTGTCCTGGGGTCGCATTCTTTGCCGCCATTGAGGTGTGACGTCACAGACGGTTGACCCTTCCTGCAACCCGTTTTTCAATACTCAACCTTTGCTTTCCGTTTTAAAGTATAATTTTCTTTGCTGGAACAAATTTACGTGAAACTGAGGTGTTGACAGGTTTTGGTCATTCGATGGTTAAGTCTAAGTTCAACGATTAGTTGCAGTCTCTTGAATAAATAAGGTTGTCAACGTCAATTTAGACTGTTTGGGAAAAGTTTAGTCCCGTATCAATGTCTGATTTTACAGTTTAACAGCCTTTAGAACTCGTTAACTTCAACTTGGTGTAACTGTACATTTTTCCAGGTTAAAGAGTAACATATGTATTTGTGTCAGTTTCCTGTATGCTAAATTGTTTGCAAAAATGTATCGTAAATAAGTAAATGTACACAAACACACAAACTTTTGCCTTTATTATATTAGTGTGATGATCAATGCACTTAATTCGCGCGAGTCGATAGTGTGTTAGACAGACCACCCGTAATTTTTTTGGTAAGTGTTTCTAGTTTGACAGTGACATGTACAGTCTATCTCTCAATTCGCGCTGTGTCGTACTATACTAACAACAGATTAGCTTCCATTCAACGATCGTAATTTTATTGTTTTCGAAAATTTATAGTAGGTTCGTACTCATAATAAAAAAATATAAACCGTAAAGCATCTTCTAACTCTTTGCAATCAAGCAGATATAAAAAAGCTTGCACGCTTCATCATTCCGTAAATAATTGTCATAATGGTGCCGAGGCACAAAAATGAGAGAGGTCAAGAAATCGGGGCCAAACGTCATGCGAGGTGCACTATTTACACCGCCCGTAAATTCCCCACAATTTACAACGAACAGTACTAACATCTATAAATCACTCTCGCAATTTGTCCGACAAAAACGTATATTGTGTATACCGTGATGCAGTTTGAAAATACTAAGTTAACAGTCTACAGTCCACACACGATGTTCGGGGAAGGTGACCATAAACAAGCGAGAATGTGAATTGTTCCCGCGGTAGCGAGGGCGTGTTAGGAACCACAAATCATCTCCCAACATGTGCAGTACACGGCTTTTTTTAATTTATCGATTCCCCTGACGAACACTGGCCACTAATTTTTTTAACGGCTTCGGAATATTGATTAGATATAAATAAATTTGAACGCGGAACAGCTGCGTTTTGTTATTCTGTTCTGTTGCATTTAAATAAAAACGTAAAATATTGATGGCCAGATACCACGAACATGTTGATTTAGGTAGTGGTAGTACACAAGTCAATGTCACTGCTAATAAATAAAAATGATAAAACAAGTAAAAATACAAAGATAAATGTAGATAATTCTTTAGTCGCCGTTTTTCGAATAATTCCAAAAAAAAGAAAGTCATTCTCAATTCAAATCTAAGATGGTTGTCAAGGAAAATCTATTGCTCAGCCCATTTTTTTAAAAATCGAACCATCCATCAAAAAGTTAAGGCCATCCTGTTTAAAAAAATACAATTTCCGGACAGAGATAAAGATAAAGAACAAAACTGACTTTGAAACGCCGACCACGGACTTCGGAACTATTCGGCCCCGGACAATTCATTAAATCCCGAAACAACGCGGGACTGTTTTAGATCAAAATGCCTGTAGATTTAGGTGTGTTACTCTGTCATAAACAAGAACTTTAGGTCAGGTAAACATTATTGCCGAAACTGGCAAGCTCGGGGATCTTACGTAATGCTGTTAAAACGGACGGTGTGCACATCGCCTACTTAACAGTGTTACCTTTTTACGACGTTCAACTGTTATCTACTTACTCTTTTATTGAGATCAGTATCAAAGAGAGAAATGGTTTCATTAACCTCACTTGGAATCAGTAGCAAGTGAGCTTTTTATAGAACCCTTTATTGGTAATTTACTGCTGTGTTACTCGTTCTGTTACTCCGGGAGTACGGGACGCAAACAAATGTAACGTAAAATGTTCCTAGTTTGTTTTTTTTTCAGTAACATAAAGGACTTAGTGCCCACAAATGCACCAATAATTGACATTTTCAGTCTCAATAAAACTGGTAGCAGGGTCGACAATTTCTGATCACGTTTTAACTGATAACATCTTAACCTTTAGTGCGTTGTCTCTTGTCTGGAGATATTCTTCTTCTTACATGAACATACATAACATCAACATTACGCCTGTATTCCTAAACGAAGTGATATAGAGCACGCGAAACATAATAATTATACTCCAAGTAATTGTCATTTCACGTTTCGTATTATACATTTAACACAATTTTAAGTCTATTAAAGTAACGGCAGGGACAAGTTGCTGGCCTAATGTGTATGACAGCTATGAACAAATTGGGCAGATAAAGCTCCAAACATGTGGAACACAAATTTTTTTTTTGTTACTAAAGATGATCTTCAAAAGTCGTCGAATGGAAAGACTGTTCCGCATTTGGATGAGATTTTTTAGTATTCCAATTTCAAATCTTATTATTTTAAATCCCTTATCGTAACAGAAAGGCCCTAATGCCTCTTTATGTCGGTGTTTATTTAATGCTTGAGGATTTTCTGGTAATTTTTGGGGGAAATATTAAAATATAATGAAAAGAATGAGGACCAGAAAGACCATCTTATTTTATTTTCATAAAACTTTTTGCCTACGACTTCGATATGCGTGAAAACTACAAAACCGTAAAGAGTTAACAACCTAAACACATGTTCAACCGATGATTGACAACGAACCTATTGATTTCTGACACAGCGCAGAATGTTGTCACAATAAACGAAATAAAGCTTCAATTCACAATGTCTGCCATGTTTAGAAGTTTGACGTTGTTAACTACACGGGACCTAACGAAATCCGACGGAAAATGTACATTTTTCCACAAATTTTAGTACGGAACCCATAAAGCGCAAGTCCGGCTCGCACTTGGCCTGTATTTAGTGTATCTGGTTAGACAGTGACAGGTATAATAGTCTATCTCGCGTGCCTCTCGCTCTTTGCTAAGCCGGCTGGTACTGTCGATGGAAATAACAGAAATGAACGCTGTGTGCATATCATTTGGTTATTAAATGCATGTTTATGCTGATAAAGCCAGGTTAATGCATATTGCAGTTATATTATAATGTTAATGCTTAGCTGATAAATAATAAGCGAGTAAACAAATTAACTATAAACTAAATATGTTTACAAAATTATAAATGCACCGCCTTAGAGCACGCTGGGTCTTAACTAAGTGGAAGATATATTTTAGATAAAAAAAGAGACTACAATTCGAATTACGATTTTTGGTTTCACTATGAAACGTTTCGTGTGCTCTGCCTAACACATTTGGATATACAGGCGTGATTTTTTTTTACATCTAAACATACATAAACATCAGGCCCCATTCCCTGCCTACTAGGCAGAGACAACAGAGCGCTATTAGCTCCTATTCTGACATACTTCTCTCGCTTCACTCACACTTATTCATTAATTTCATCATAGACACGAATCTTTTTTTAATAACGTAAAACCTAAGTTAAACGTCAGATGCAATAAATTCACAAAATAATCGTGATGTAGAGCTAATTGCAAAAAAATTAAAATAGATACTTATAAAACAGTATTTATAAACAATAAACACATTGTTGTAGGTAAGTACTTACGTATCATAATATCGTGTTTTTTTAAGCTTCTACCCATCTGTTAAATGTTTTATGCTCACTTGTGTTAAAAATAAAGTAAGTAGGAACATAAAATGTGTGTAAAAGAATCCATACATTACAATTTCAACATCCGTTTCAGACGTAAAAGTGTTGATTAACGCCAATTTCATTTTGAACCATAACTGAATCCGCGTAAAATTCACAGTCCAGTGTTTCTCTAAACTTACTGGTTTTTAAGTTGCGACTAGCGAATAATCCTTTTTCAAAACGTGCCTTGCATGCTTGCACGCATGTCGTTAGAAAAAGTAATGTCGGCGCTTGAATAGCGAAATGGGATAAGCGACATTTTTTAGGATATTGAAACAAATACAAAGAAGAAATCAGCAAACTTTGGTGATAAAGATGAAAGAGGATAGCAGACAGAGAGAGCATACGAAACGCTACCAAGACAAAATTATGCCTACTTCACGTTTCGTGGATACTTCTATCATTTGTTTTTGGGTTTGTTGGCAGATAATAAATATAATAGTGATAGGTTGCTGGCACGTCGCCCAAAACATACCTTAACCTATTTCCTTAGTCTCCTCTGACGACATCCACAGAAGAAACGGAGACGCGTTATTCTAAACTAGCTTTCCGCCCGCGGCTTCGCCCGCGTGGAACTCGGTTATATTGCGGTATAAAGCACAACTATAAGAAAACTTCTCGTTTCAAACGACACACAGCGCCATCGATCTATCATCTATCGATCGGTTATCGATTGATATCGATCTATCATCGATTGATATCGATCTATCAAGCAAACTATATTTTTGTTTTCCCTCGGGAACATCATTTTTTTCCGGGATAAAAAGTAGCCTATGTCATTCTCCGTGCCCTAAACTATCTCTACCAAAAAAATCACGTCAATCCATCGCTCCGTTTAGCCGTGAAAGACGGACAAACAAACAAACAAACAAACACACTTTCACATTTATATATTGGTACGAATTTGACACTGTAAGTCAGGGACTCAACAATTAAGATAAAACTGAGAAATGTCTATTAATTTTATTATGTCTGCCGACTACTGCACGCTCACTGAAACCTAATCCTTACTAATATTATAAGTCAGAAAGTGAGTTTGTTTGTTTGTTTGTTTGTTTGTTTGTTTGTTTGTTTGTTTGTTCCGCTTTCACGCCGTAACTACTGAACCGATTGCTTTGAAATTTTGCAGACATAAAGATAGAAGTCCGGATTAAATAATAGGGTACTTTTTATCCCGGAAAAATTGATGTTCCCGAGGGAAATCAAAAATATAGTTTGCTTGATAGATCGATATCAATCGATGATAGATCGATATCGATCGATAGATGATAGATCGATGGCGCTGTGTGTCGTTTGAAACGAGAAGTTTTCTTATAATTGTGCTTTATACCGCAATATAACCGAGTTCCACGCGGGCGAAGCCGCGGGCGGAAAGCTAGTAATACATAAGTTTAGTAGTAAAGCTTGGGTTTTAGTAGACACTGAATACAATCGTTTAAACTCGTATTCATACCATTCCGACTTACACTGCGGGATGGTAATGATTCTGTTAATGTTTAAAGTTAAACAATTTTCCTTGCGATGCCGCGTTGTAGATTGCTTTAATAGAACCTTAGAGTGAAGGCAAAAAGTCTAGAAATTAAACTAAGGCGCCATTTTGTTCTTAAACGTCACATTTTGACATAAAATGGAAACCGTTTCAACTGCCGTAACAAGCGCCTGGCGAAGGCTAGACGTTCAATAAATATTGTCAATCTTCAATATTTATCTATACCTATTGATCGTCTAGTCTTGCTATATTGATGGAAAATACACTGAATTTATGAAAAGATTGTGATCCGTCAGTATTCTCAAATTGAAGATTGACAATATTTATTGAACGTCTAGCCTTCGCCTAAGGAAATAGGTTACCTACCTGTCACAATTATTCGTCTTTTACCAAAATTTTACTTGAATATTTTACAATCACGCCTGTTTTTATATATATTATAGGCAGAGCACACAAGACGTTACAAAGGTAGTAAAAATCATGACTATTTCACGTTTCGTAGAATTTTTTGCCATGAATTTAGCTGTGAATATAGATGAAAGAGTATAGCGACAAGGTGCTAGCCGGACGCCTAAAGAACAACTTACCCTATGTCCTATAGCTACCTCTTACGACATCTACGGAACAAGTGGAGAGGAGAGGTGCTCTTCTAAACCAGAAACCTTACGGTGGCTTTACTGAATTGAAACCTAAAACAGTGATAAAAGTGACATGAATCAGTCATGGCTTGTAGTTAGTTGGCGTTTCATGTACCCTGGTTACCTTATTTGAGAACGAAGTGGTCACGTTTGTGTATGTTACACAATTGGGTTGAGGTAGTCGATTTGGTTATTTCGATGCGTAGCATGTTCGCACTTTTGCGCTACGGTTTATATGGACGATTTAATATTTTAAACTGTTCCAAGTCCAATAAATCTTTTTAGGTCTCAACTGACCCTTAATCCATCTCAGTTGCGCTTGAGACTTTAATAAAACGCCTATAAAGCGGAGCCTACGAGTTGTAAAGAACGGGAGAATAAAATAAAGCAATTTCCCCTCCATCGCGATACAATTTAGACTACCTTCATAAAATATAGTACCCTATTAAACAATATTCTGATAGTGTTGAGTAAAGCTCGGTTTTAATATGGATTCAGGGATGTATTTTGTCCGTTGACCCGCGTTATAATCGAAATTTATAATTGTTTTGAGGTAAATAAAAATTGTTAGAAAAAGAAGTTGAATAAATTTATTCCTATAACCATAAGACTTCATCAAGACGTTCAATTTTGGACCGTAAATTAATTTCGCAACAAAAAAAAACTTTGGAAATCGGTCTACAATTGACTGAGTCAACGTACACAAAAATATACATAGTGGAATATTAGAAAAGACAAGAAATTTCATTTCAAAGTTTTTAAGAAAAAATGTAGGTACATACTTAATCAGATTTTGTTCGAAACAAATTAAGAACTAACCTTGGTAGAGCAGTCATGTAATCATCAAGCTACCTAGGGTAAATCATTCGACAGCTACGATGCCACTACAACCACTATAATCTAACTAACTTACTGTAGTTCAATGCTAGAGTTATATTGTCCTGAAAATTATTAAACAAATTATCTTTCATCTATCTTTACCGGTAACACTCCTCTTTTTCAGACGAAGTTTAAAAAATGACAAAGATGACTTACGATGACTTGCCCTAGATATATTTTGCGTACTTCCCGCCCAAGAAACACTGACTAATTCTATCAACACATGTACAACACAGGTTTGTTTGTTTACGCGAAGCAACATCCGACAAAGTTGTGACAGAGTATTAAATATGGCTACACCTGTGGGCGTTATGGCTGCAATCAATCTGAGTCGCACATTGAATATGTGTTGTACATCGGTACAATGTCGGGTTAAATATCGGAGTCATTAATTGAATAGCCTCGTAGATTACGCGTCGAAAGTGTCGAAATCGGTTTTTAGTTTTGTTCGTTAGCCGTAGATTCGATAGCATTTCATCATCAGCCTATATACGTCCCATTGCAGGGCACAGGCCTCTTAGTATGAGAGGGCTTGGGCTATAGTTCCCACGCGGGCCCAGTGCGGATTGGGAACTTCACACACGACGCGACGTTTGATTTGGGTAAAATCAATGGTACAAAAGCTGTACCCCGAGTGTCATCATTACGATCAAAACACTAGTCACTTTGGTCTGAGTTGATACGCATCAGTTTGTATGGGAACGCTGCCTTACGAAATATAGGTACTATTGTTCCATTTTTACAGAAAAGCATTTTTTTAATGCCCTTTTCTAATAGGGAAATAACGGAACTACTCACGTATTGTATACCGAGATTAGCTTGACATGTTTCGGGTCAATCCGTGACCCATCATCTGGAGCTACGCCATGGCAACGGACAGGCGGACGGACTGTGTGCGCGTCTGTCCGTTGCCGCGGCGCGTATGAGTGAGTCTCACGGTAGTTTTATACCCTTCTCTACTTTTTTCTAGATCGAACAGTAAATCCACAAGTTGAAGTCCTTTCGAGAATCTAAGATCTAAGGTCAAAGACGTGGGCAAAAAGTAGTGTCATGGAAGTACCTAGTATCACCTTTTACACATTTTAGTATAAACATAAATCTTTCACAAGAAAGTTTAGTAAGTTCATTGGCCCGTAAACGGCTCTGAACATCTAAAGGTTGAACCTTTGATTTCTTTTCATCAATGTTGAAAAAGGGGTTTTCCAAAGATCTCGAAAGATCTAGCAATTTTTTTCATTGTTGGCTCATATTTTTTGGTGTTGTTTGATGAAATTTATCAGAAAATATATTTTATTATCTTTACGTAGGTGTCTACGTATTGCGTAGGTTCCGCGAATCTCTAGATTTTTAATGTCAGCGTCGCATAGCATTGTAGAAGACAAATGACAGTGGTAAAGGTGACACATTTATTTAATCCGCCGAGAAAATGCTTATAATTTGATAAAGATAAAAAAGAAACTGATTCTTTTAATTCTTTTATTTTTATATCTATACTATAATATTATAAAGCTGAAGAGTTTGTTTGTTTGTTTGTATGAACTCGCTAATCTCAGAAACTGCTGGATCGAATTGAAAAAATCTTGTGGTACTTATAAGGCTAGGCTTCAGAACACAGAAAACAATAACGAAAAATGTTGGGCAGCACAATAAATTAACTTACTTACATTACAATGTTTTGTTTTGATGTGATCCTACTAGCCTCCTCATTGGTGGATTTAACCTCACCAGTAGATTTAAAAATTCCCTTGCACACCGATTTACATAGGTATGCAAGTCGAAATGTTTGCCTTCTCGCTGTCAACCGACACTGAAGCTCAAACTGAACGTGCACTAGACCGTTCAGTCGTACAACGGAGCTCCAATAAAGACGAGAAACCATAAAATTCACTCGAGCCTGTATACTGACATGAGAGCCCGCCTTTTCAAGTCAAAAGTGGTATTTGCATTCCCTGCTCGATTTGACGCAGCGGTTCTGTTGACACCGTCACTCCGACAATGGGCAAAGTAAGTGCTGGCTAAACAAACACAATTTACTCCGCTAATATTTGGTGTGAGGTGGTGACGAGAGGCAGATGTGATGTGAATGTGAAATTTCATTGTAAATGAGGCGCGATTCTGCGTTTTACGCTCGTTCTAACGTTTTTTACATACATTGCGCTTTATTCCTAAATGGGGTAGAGCGTACAATGTTACACAGTAAAAACCTACTAAGTATTTCACGTTCAGCGGCCACTTCTTGCATATTTTTTGGTTGTAAGGTACCTACAGTAGTGACAGGGTGCTAGTCTGTCGCCTAACGCATACCCAAATCTATCCTTAGTCGTCTCTTACAACATCCATAGAACAAATGGAGTGTTATTCTAAGCCCAACACCTCGCGGTAACGTTCTTTGTAAGCTATTATTAACAGAACCAACATTAAGAGGATAGGAGTCGCACCACTTCTCCATACAAACGTAGTCCCATGTTTTCTCCGTGAATAATGACATTACAGCAATTTTTTTTTACTTTATATTTGTATCTGTTGTGGCTATGCCCCTACGATTTGCTTTTATTCTAAATAAAAAATAAAAAGTAATAAAAAAATTAGAAAAACGTTTTTGCGTCGGGGGTTAAAAATAGAGGCCATTGACGATGACAACTAAAATGAAGCTTTATAAAATTCCGTTTAGGTATCATTCATAACTAAACTAATAGGTCTCGCTAGTCGGATTGAGACGGACGCCTTCTGCGTAACTGAGATACTTCAATTAGATCTCCGAAGTCCAATGAGCCGACGCGTTAATTAGAACCAAACAAATACCAGCATTATAAACCTGTTTATAATCAGAGCACGCTTCGAAATTTATAGCTATCCGACGGTTCGATCAACAAAAGCAAACAGTTTAATTGATAATTCACATGTCGATGCAAGCCCTGATTATTTTGGATTAATTATCTCCCACCCCTTTGTGATTGTGTCAGTTAAACGTCGTAAAATTAATTAAAAATCATAAACGTTCGTTCCTTAATTAATTTGTGCCAAAGACAAAGACTTGCACGCGTTTCCCGCTTATGTATTAAATTTGTTTTAAATAGCTTTAACCTTTTGAAGAGTTTGCCAATCGATTTCGTTTAAAAGTCGGTGCCATAAGCTTACGGCGAATAGCTACTCGTCGTTTGTTCTAGATATAATTATGTATTTTCATACTCAACATCTTTAACAAGCGTCACAGTTTTTGTCCAAACTCTTTGAAATTGGTAGCGACGTTTTTAATGGTAGCTAGTCCGGTTTAAAGAATCAATCTTATTGTACACACATACATATAATGTATTAGTAAAATATTAATAATATTTAGTTTAGTTTAGTAATTTATAGTAATTAGTAATAATATATTCTCAAATGGGGTAGATAGAACACACGAAACGCTTCTTTAGCCACTTGTCGCATTTTTTTATTTGAATTAAGAAGTTTTAAAACACTTTGTTCCGTTGGCTATTTAGATTTTATTTCGGAGTGATTTGTCTAGTCGGGTTTGAAATGTAAAAAAATACTTGACATTAATTATTTGACATAACGAAGGTCTTCCACAGGCAAGCCTGCTTGTTATATATTATGAGCAATTAGTTACTAAGAAATTCCGCGACATGACCACACCTTATAGTAATCTATAATCCTTTTCACGAAGATTGAGTATGGTGGCACATGACATAACAATGAAACGGTTGTGGCCATATAAATTCGAATCGAGAATTTTGCGATTTTCGATTAAATAATGTAAAAGGTAATGGATTTATTAAGTAATTGTATTACGTGCATCGCGTGGAATGGAAAAAAGGAAGTGTCAGCGAACCAAAAAGCTATGTGAAAAGGACTACAGTTTTGCTTTACCACTGTTTAATGTAAACGTTTTGAGAAGGAAAAATAACCTGACCAGTGGTAGACGTTGCAGGTTTGACTGGAATTTACGTATCAAGCCAAGGATATACCTACTAGGGGACAAATATCCCTGCATCGTCGGGCGAAGTAGCGCGACCTTGCCGGATTTCGCTCGATATGTCGCGCGACACGTGTATATACGCGGATATAAGTCGCGCGACATGTCGAGCGAAGTCCGACAACATCGCGTTACTTCGCCCGACGTTGCTGGGGACACGTGTCGCGGCACTTTGTCCCCTAGTGTTGTATCCTTGGCTTAAATCTGGTATTTAAATACCAAAAACATTGTGACACCTTCATCTAATTTTTCATTGAAATAACAACAGAATTTAGCGATAAACATTACGATAGTTCAAACGACTTGTCAGACGATGACAACTCGATTGAACGCCCCTGAGGCGATTGTACAATCAACTCCTAGAGATAGTCAAATACATCAGGGATCTGATATTTCTCAAATGAATTTGTAGTCTAGACAGGCGTAATTTAATAATCTGTGGTTGTTGATGGTTCAATTTTCTTGGGACTTTATGACCACAATTGGGTTTTAATCGACTTCCCGAAATATCCCGAATCGATTGTTTGTTCTCAATTACCAGAACCGAACTTGGTTTAATTAACTGATTTCGTAAATGTTTCCTTGTCTGGTTTTATATTCCTTTGAAATGCTCTGGTTGAACTTTTGTCGAAAATTGTGGAATTAAAATTTTGTTTGGATTTCGAAGTCGGTTAAATATTTTGGTTAAGGGAAACAATATCTGTCCGTATTTGGTTGCAGTTCTGTTACAAATAAATGACCAAATCAGCGGTATTTTATCAACATACTGAGGGACCAACCAATATGTAAACCGGATAGTAAATTGCATTTACCTAACCTCATAGTAAATCAAAATGGATGTGATATCTTTTGGTTTTTGATTGTCTTTTGGACATGTTTCGGGCTATATCGTGACCCATGATCAGGAGCAACGCGCTACATCAGCTACGGTGCGACGAGCACTGCGTGCCACTGGGCCACTGCTGCGTCAGTATGATTGAGTCTCAGGGTAGGTTTAGATACTCTATTTTTCTTGCCATAATATCTTCAAGCTCAGGTAGAAAATGACACACCTATAAACAAATCAGTGTTTCTTTCAAATACTGCTACGTATATTATTTGCGTCCTCTAGAATTTGAGTTTCCTTTTATTAATCTAATAACTACCTATGACACTACCTACACCTTTTTATCATTTTCTAGGGTTCCGTATTCAGAGGATGAACACACCCTATTACTGAGACTTCGCTGTCCGTCCTTGTGTCACCAGGCTGTATTTCAAGAACGGTGATAGCTAGACAGTTGACATTTTCACAGATGATGTATTTCTATTGCCGCTATAACAACAAATACCAAAAAACAAAATTAAATTAAATTTTAATACACTTAACTTATTTTTTGCAGAATTTGTAGCGGAACCCTCCGTGCCCGAGTCCGGCACGCACTAAATGCACCAAGGTATAATCAGAACGATAGCAAGGCAACAAAGCGTGAACAGAATACCCCCAATTAACGGGACCCTGATTACGATAGCGATTGTGATTTCAATTTTGCATCCTGGCAATTTGTGTGATTTTTTGTGCGATGTTTTTACGGTTTTTTAGCATATTTTGTAATTTTGCGGTCGTAATTGGTAATTATTGTTTTGCTACCAACAGGATTCCATCTTGCTCGTGTGATGTCGGGGTTAGGATACCTTTTCTTCCGTGGATGCCGTAAAATGCGATTAAGTGAAATAGGTTATGTTTAAAGTGACAAGTGGGAAGATCGCCCACACGATGGACCGACACCGTGAAGGAAGTCTACCGAGCAAACCTACAGGCATCGATCCGAAGAGCCGCAGATCGAGTGGAATGGAGAGCTCTACTAAACCAAATTACTTACTGCTGCCGCGACCCTCAGACATGAGGAATCGAGGAAGAAGAAGAAAGCGACAAATTAGCAACTTGTCATTATGTTACCAGCGTACAACTTAGCTAGATTTTTGATGGTGGGGATAAGTTGCTAATGTTGCGTGTACTCACAATGCTCGATCTTCAGCGTCAAACAGCGAACTAATCGCGCGGTCGGACAGCCAGGGACCTAAAAACGACTTTTATGCACCTGGCCATTTTAGCCAAGTCGAATGCTGAGCACAGTATACCCATTACAAATAAATTGCCAAGTTTCATGTCGAAGATGCATCTCTATGTATTGATCTAGGTCTCACCAAACCAGTCGACGCCTTTGCGGCAAAATGCGGATAGGAAAAGCTTTATGTCAACGCAATAAGGGCGAACAAGTCGTGAATTGGCTCGGCCATTCTCGGTCGAACGAGCCGAGCCGATTGACGTCTTGTTCGCCCTTATTGCGTTGACATAAAGCTTTTCCTACCCGCATTTTGCCGAAAAGGCGTAGACTAATGTGGGGAGACCCTAACTCAAAACCTGAATTTATGTTAAATGTCCCTATAAACGTGGATTAAACATGGTTTTATCTTTACTATGTTTCGTGTTCTCTGCCTTTTCCACTTGGGAGCTCAGATGGAATTATAATTATTACACAATGTTTATGATTAACACTTTACCATCATCAAGAGCGACTACAAGTGTAACAATTCACATCCATATATGACTATAATTACACACTAGTGCCTACGAACTACCATTATCGAACTGTGTGGTCTCCAAACAAATCTTCTTAAAACACGTTCCAAGACTTTCCTTATCCTTACCGTCATCGCCTGTCAATTTAATTAAAAAAGAATTCATTTCAACGGTTAAATCTGATGAAAGGGCTTGTTAACCCGTCGTTCCGAACTCATTATCACGATATTTCATCGTAACGAGCGCATAAAAGACCCACTAAGTATACGGGGGATTGTTGGTAACTGGTCCCACCTTGTATAAGATGCTGGCAGGTGTTTTATCGTGGAGAATAGCGATATAAAAAGGTTGTAGAGGTAAAGAAGTGCTGATTGGTTTGAAAGAACTTTGATCCAATTATTTAAAATAATACGCAGATTTTATCCTCCTTTTATCTACTAATAATTGAGAGGAGTTAAGAAAAATAAAGCAAGGTACTGTCGTGATCGACAAGACAAGTAGCGTAACAGAGCGTCAGAGCGTCTAGTATAACGAAAACGATGATGAACTCGATATCGATTTCGTTTGCGAGTTATCGCAAAATTGTATGGAAACTATGACAGCGCCGCCAGCGGAACGTTTGCACTATTGCCGCGATCGAGACGTCTCCATACAAAGTCGCAAACGAAATCGATTTCGCGTTCATCATCGTTTTCAATACACTAGACGCTCTGGTATATTAAAAAACGATGATGAATTCGATATCGATTTCATTTGCGCATTAACGCAGAATTGTATGGAGACAATGTCGAACGCGGCAGTTGAGCAAACGTATGCCGCTTGGAGGCTCTGTCTCAGTTTTCATGCAATTTTGCGTTAATTCGCAAACGATATCGTTATCGATTCGTAACCGTTTTCAATACAATAAGCTCTCAGATGCATACTAACGCAAAACGGAGTGACTCGTATTTTAATCGTACTGCCGACACTTGGGATACTGGTGACTAGCGATGCTGTTAAAACTCTACGCAAATCGTTCAACGCCGTCTGTAGCGAATTCGGCTACTGTAAACTTATGGTAACCTAGTACATGGGGAATAAAGCCGTGTAGTAAGCAGTGTCCAAAATATAGCCGGCATCAACAATATTTGACGTAGAATCATCTATCATTCCGATGCAGCTCTGATCATGACTCTTAAACAAACTACCGACCACGTATCTACTTTCGTAGGCACTTGCGTAACTAACACCTATATTCAAGACCTTAGGAACGTAGGGGTAAAATCTATTTTGCATTGGCAGTGAATCGCCGACCATTTTGATGTGCCCCGTTGAACGGCGGAGCGGTGAACTAATATTGAACCAGATGCCTAACGTTCGTTGTTACTGACGCCTGCTGAAATCGATTTTGTCTGCACAATCAAGCAATTTGTAATCCACATTTGCAATTGTTCTCTCTAAAGTAACCTTATCAACAAATAAAAACTTTTTCTATCAGTAATTTTATTGATTGTCAAATACCTATGCGTGCAAGGTTTCAAGTCCATCGGACCAACCGTTGAAGAGATTTCACTTACTGAAACGGTTATGGCTATACTCATGTAAGTATGTAATTTCAGTTTAATCGGTAACCGGAAAGAAGATCAAATCTACAAACAGGTATAATTAGATGAAAATAAATGCATGCGTGTATGTAGTTGACACATTTTTTGCAAATAGCTTGCACTAATGAAACTGATGAAAGAAGTACAATATTAACTTGACAGATTGCTAGCTCGCCGCCTGAAGCATGTCTAAACCTATTTCCTTGGTCGCCTTCTACGATATCCGCAGAAGAAATGGTGTGGTGTTGTATTAACAACATAATATTATTAAATATGTGGATGAAGCAAAAGAAGTATGCCAGGATCGTAGCAAGTGGAACAAAGTGGAACAAAGTGGTCTCTGCCTACCCCTGTGGGAAAGAGGCGTGAGCGTGACTGTATGTATGTATGGTGGCGCGCAGTGCACTTTTAGCAGCCAGCCGCCGCGGCTCCTAGATGAATGGCTACGAACTAGCCCGAAACATGTCGAGCTAAACTCGATTTAAAACGTCAGCTATCCAGCAGGATTTGTCATTAAGTTTTCTATTATTTTTTACAATCCAATACATCACAAGTTACAAGGGCCACGAAACGACACCAGGCCAAGATTACAATAATTTGACAAATAACCGAGAGATATCTTCAATTGTTAGGAGATAATATCATAAAGTACGCTGACACACTATTCCAATATGCAGCAGTAGTACAAGTTTAAAGCTACTGGATTTCTCGTTGGGAGTGCAGTATTTTAACTCTAAGTAAAAGTGAATGGAATATGGAAATTCGTTTCGTTTTATTTGTGTTTACCAAATTCAAATCAATCTTATTACAAAAAGTCATATAAACAAAAACAGTAAAAAGTTTGAACAGAATGTCGAAAAATTAAAAAAATACAACTTAAAATTTTATGGTTTTTTCTTTAGCTTCTTATACAAAAGTGGACTCATTCCCGATGTACCTATCTCGATCAGTTAGTTACTTCGAGATAAACTCCACATCTTTCAGTACGTCTAGTGTGTTCATTTCGATGGTGCAGTCGTCAACGAATTCGTTTGCGAGTTATTGCAACATTGTATGGAAAGCGAGACAGCGCCGCCAGCGGAACGTTTGCACAACTGCCACGGTCGACAAGTCTCCATACATTCCGCGACAACTCGCAAACGAATTCGTTAACGACTGCACCATCGAAATGAACACACTAGACGTACAGACCAATTCGTGACCCATCATCGGGAGCTAACCTTGTAAGAAAGACTTAAGTATATCCGTTTAATTTCAGAGTGAGTCTTCCGGTAATTTTATGTTTAAAACTCAGACTTATTCTTCTAATTGGTTTCGTTAGAATACTGGTAACTATGTTCATACTGTGGGAAAAAATATTGGAGTAATTTGTATCGTACAGTCAGCGGCAACCGGTTCCACGTGGGACTATCACTTTCACTACACGTGATGCACTGAATTCATTCCATGCACTTTAAAAGGATTATTCAGAACCGTTACCGTGTTTGAGGCATTGCTTTCGTGATATCGTGTAGTGATAGGTAAGCTGTATTTTAGGCGACGGGCTAGCAATTCGTCTTCATTATAACTGCCAATTCAAAACCTAAAAAATAGGCTAGAAGTGGCCATGAAAGCGAAATAGTCATGGTTTTATCTTAGTAGCGTTTCGTATGCTCTGCCTACCCCTTTTTAAAGTACGGGCGTAATGTATTTTATGGATGTATGTAATAAAGGAGGAGGTTCTATATTCGCCTGTATGGTTTTTTTCCGTGTTTTTACTCCGTGTGGTGTCGGGTTTAGAATAACACCTCTCCATTTCTTCCGTGGATGTCGTAAGAGGCGACTAAGGACATAGGTTAAGGTATATTTTAGGCGTCAGGCTAGCAACCTGTCACTATTGTACCTGCCACCTCAAAACCTAAAAAATATTATGCTAGAAGTGGCTACAAAACGTGAAATAGTCATCATTTTGTCTATGTAGCGTTTTGTGTGCTCTGCCTACCCCGTTTGGGAATACAGGCGTGATTGTATGTATGTATGTACCTATGTATGGTTTTTTTTTGTGTACCGACTCATGAGATGTTTTATGTACCTAGTTTTATCAATAAAACTACATAAAAAGTTAATTTATGGTCCCCGAATTTAGTGTTTTGTGGACCAACTTTTTTTGTTAAAATTAATTCTCATAGATAGTTTATAAAATAAATGTCGTTAAGAACGGACACAAGTTTCAAATGCCAATTTCATAGGTAAAATACTTGATTGGAATATACAATGTTTTAGCGGGAATTAATCAGTGGGTACATCTCCCTTTTGACCGGCATGGCTGGGAACAGTATAATCTAACCCTGAAATCTATTTTATGTTACCAAGTTTAGACTAAAACTTGGTAAGAGTCGCAGACTTAAATCTAAATAGATGACTCAAGTGTATGTACTTCACGTGCCAAAAAGGAGACAAAAGGGAGAGCAATGCTCTTCCTGTGACGCTATTTAATTTAGTTTTGTACCATTTAGATAAGGTTTAATTGCCTAGAGACAGGACAACCTGAATAAGGCGGCGTCACTTTTGAATCGGTTTCACTCGGACTGTCAATTCCCATCACTAAAGTGCTCATGTGATGTTACAGTAGGTAGAGAAAAAAGTGAAACGCTAGGTTTTCATACAAATGCAGGAACTCGCGGTATCTATTTCGATAAAAGTCTGTGGTAAGGGTCCTACAGGAGTAGAATAATACAAATTTGCGTTACACTTGCTTTGATAATTCTAGACAGCTTTAATTAATTAATCCAGGGATCTAGGCATGTTGCGTTGATTAATATTTCACATGTCTTCCGAACAACCACAAACAATCCGCTGGGAAATTGAATTGTAAGTAGAATATTTAAGTAGTGAAATGGAAGGTTAATGAACTCAGCTGAACAATGGCCTAGATTGATCTCCATTTTTTCCGTGGATGTCGTCGCGACTAAGGAAACAGGTTTAGGTATGTTTTAGGCGACAGGCTAGTAACCTGTCACTATTCAACATCTTCCATCTTTGCAAACCTAAAACTAAGCGTGATATAGTCAAAATCATGGTTTTGACTATGTCGCGTTTCGTGTGCTCTACCTACCTCATTTGGAAACACAGGCGTGATTGTATGTATGAAATGGAAGGTTAATGATCTCAGCTGAACAATGCCGTGATGGATTTAACCATTACTTAGATTGATATGGGATGGGAAGTCACAGGTCACAGGGTCAGGTTGAAGGGTCATACGGTCAGAGGGAGGAGGGGAGAGAAAGCCCTAATAATACCTAAGAAGAAGATTCGCTGGATGAATGACTCAAGTGTCTGATATACAAGGCTGAGAGGTCTTTATTACGGCGCGCTTTGTCAGGAGGTTCCTCAGTCTTCAGGCCTAACCATCCGTAGCTGAGTCTTGCGCTGCCGAAGGCTCTCGAGGTCAGGTTCTTATAATATCTGTAAATTTTGTAGTATTTTTTTTCCTTTCATATCATCATCATTAATCCATTCCCTGCGGGTCAGACCGCCATTTGCTTCTATTCTGGCATACTTTTCTTGGTTCACTCACATTCATCACTCTCGTCATAAATGCTCGTCAGTTTCGGGCACTTCTAATTTGGCCTCTTTTTAGAACATCTACTTTTATAAAATATACAAAATGTTCTAAAAACCTCGAAACTTCGTTGGCGCTGTGTATCCAATCCTACATTTTGACAATTGAACAAATTGATGGCGATGACGTTTGTAGAAGTTCGTCTAGTCGACAATAGGTGGCGCTAAGACGTTACAGTTAGTCCAAAAAAATCGAGCTAATTTCGATTTAAAAACGTACCTGATCTCAATTCAAAGTCAGAACTTTATTGGTCAATCTGTGAAGTTAAAACGACACTTTTCTCGATCAAAAATGCTTCGATCGACACCAATGTCACCAATCTAACAATGAGCTTTCTTAAAGGTTCCTGTAAGATTGCACTTTTCTTGGAATTACCGTATTAACATTCTTAGAAACTTTCCGTTTTATCAACTAACACTGCTGGGAAACTTTTAAGTGGCTAGTCGTTTTATCTAGGTCTTAGCTATCTGTTTAATTCTATCTAAGTATAACCGAGTGGTGTCGGGTCTAGAATAACACCTCTCCATTTCTGATGTAGAAGTCGTAAGAGGCGACTTAGGATAAATGGGTTTAGGTGTGCTTTAGGCGACAGACCAAATATTGTATTTATGCATTAACTAATAACATAAGAATATGCTAAAAGTGGCTGCGAAATGTAAAATAGTCATGATTTTGCCTACCCCATTCGGGAATACATGTTGAACTTATGTAACGCTGGCCATCGGCACAATTTAAAATGTAGTAGAATAACGTCACTGTCTTTTCTACTTCACTCCTGCGGAGTACATAAGCTTAAGTGAAGCTAGTAGAGAGGCGGTGTTCCTACAAGCCTTGTTAAGGGAACTCTTAATGTTGCGTTGCAAAATTGTGTTGTACTGCGATAATCAATCTGCCATGCAGCTTGCAGTTAACAAAG